>JANTPZ010129692.1:0-12227 GCA_025593235.1 Vachellia pachyceras
CATTGTAACCTATAAATACCACCAACGTCTCTCCTTGCATGCCAAACCAGTAAAGCCATATACTTTACATCTAAAGTACATAGTTTTTCCCTCTGATCTCTTTTCTTGAAGAATTTTCCATTCGGCGATGGGGCTTCATTCTAAATACCAAGTGGCCCTTGTTTGTGTTCTGCTCTTGCCTGCACTATGCCTCTCCCAATTCACCAACTCCAGAGCCACCTTTTACAGTACCTCCGATGGCAATGGAACCCCAAGTACATGAAACTCTCTCTCCCTCCCTCTCTCTCTATTTACCTCTCACCACACACACACACACATATATATCACCTTCTCTGTGTTCAAAATTAAAGCCATGGCTCAACCTAGTAGAGGCCCGTTGGGCCTTATATGTACTCTGCAGCCAGCTTGCAGCATGAGCTCTAATTGAGCTAAGTTTATGTTACGAGTATGATATGGAAGAGTTGTTGGAGTGTGATTTATAATTTCGATAGCGTGTCTTTCTGATAGACTAGTTATTAGTCTTCTGATATTAGCTTTCCCTATAAATTTATGCAGGAGAACTACCCAACAATTTATAGTTAGTTTAATTTAGTTCTATATTCTTGAGATATAGAGTGGCATTCTACATATAATTATTGACGAAATGATATTCATACGTGTTATACTAGCCGGAGCTTGTGGGTTTGGCGATTACGGCAGGACTGAAAACTCCGGGAGGGTAGCCGGCGTGTCCGGGCTATGGAGAGGCGGCGCCGGATGCGGTGCTTGCTACCAAGTAAGTATACGCTATGTCTTAACAGCAACAAACAAACTAGCTGCATGAAATGATTTCACACACACAAATACAAATGTAAGTGCGTGTTTAATTATATATTTTCATGTAACGACGGATATATGGTGTGGTCGGTCGTTCAGGTAAGGTGCACGGATACAAGATTATGCAGTACGAATGGGGTAACGGTGGCGACAACAGACATGGCTTCAGGAGACAGAACAGACTTCGTCATGAGTCTGAACGGATTCTTAGGACTGGGATTGAATTCAAGTGCATCAGATGAGCTCAGGAGACAGGGCACCGTCGACATCCAGTACAGGAGGGTCGCATGCACATTCGATGGCTCCAACGTCAAGATCAAAATCAACGAGAACAGCAGATTCCCTGACTACCTCGCTGTTGCCGTTATCTACATCCCTGGATCCAACGACGTGGTTGCCCTCGAGCTATCCAATGTATGTATAATGAAACTCTCAAGCTAGTCACAATACATACTAATTAGTTCCTTTATTGAGTATACATACGTTAATTGTAATCGAAAACATGCAGGACAATGGGAATGTTTGGAGGTCACTGGGAAGAGTGTCTGGGGGAGTGTTTGATCTAACAAATGCACCACGTGGACCATTTAGGGTGAGATTACAATTCAGCGGGAGCCAAACATGGTTGGTGTCACCCAACAATGTTATTCCAGCTGACTGGAAGGTCGGAGATATTTATAACACTGGAATTGGTGCTTGAATCTAATCCTGTTTCTTTCGGACAACGTACGTACGCGCGTGTGTGTGTGGCTGTTGGCCATGGTGGTCTTGTGTCTTCAGCTTCCCAGAAAATAAGTACGTACGGCATATACTCATCAATGGATTGAATAAACAATGTGTATGTCTGCTGGAATAAATATTTGTGTTTGGTGTGCTTTTTCATCATTTGTGTTGGAATTATTATATATATGAATAAAGAAGCCTCTCTGTTTATGCACCCGTATCATCGTATATATTTATATATATCTATATCTATGCGCGCGATTAATAAGGCTTCCATATATATATATATATATATTCGTGCAGTGCATACATATATTTATATACTACTATCACTTCTGATATAAATTAAACCTCTCGATCAGCATATTTTGAAGGAAGTTAAAAATACTAAATAAATTGATATATTTGTTATTTTTTAAACTAATTTATCTTTTACTTATAAACTAATATATAATTTAAATATTTTAAAACATATCATTTGAAGTAGTTGAGTCAACTTCCCTAATCTAACGAGGATGGAAGGAGGAGGAGGTGTGTTTTAGTATATATATTTAGATTTTAGAGGGTGCCACTGTGCTGTACAGTAACAAGGGATGTTCGTTTCCCGCCCTGCTGCTTCCACCACAATTAAGCTTGTTTGAGAATCACTTCCTTTCAATGGGTACGCAAATCAAAATAAAAAGTATCTTAAAATTTGTAAAAAACATCTTGAAATCCATAAAAAGCATATCAAAATCTATAAAAAGCATTTCAAAATCCGTAAAATATCTTAAAATCTGTAAACTTCTTTTTCCCAAGCCCCAACGGAATTCCCATATGCCTTGATATAATTGATAAGTGCTTGTTTGTGAATTCGTTGGGAGAATGATTTTACCGATTTTGAGGTAAATATATGAAAAAAAATTTATCTCAATTTACGTATAATATATTTGGGAATGAGCTACCAGGGCGATGTACAGACGCTTTTGACAATGACAATTTTTATGATCTAATTAATAAATGATCAAAATATAATATATTGAGGCGTGTATGACCAATAAAAGGCTTGTAAGTGCAAGGGATGACTTGGGAACGGCGGTAAAAGGAACAAAAATAAATAAATAAACCGTGCCCTAAACTTGACCCCTGGCGATGAAGTTTGAAGAGCGTACGGACTCGAATTGTGATGCAGCCATTCATGATTAAATTAATCAGCATGTTTTTAATATATTATATATAAAATTAAGATGCATAACGGCTCTGTTTGGATAGCCCGTTGGAATAACGGACACAGATTTCAAGGTAAAGATGTGAGAGAAATTTTGTCTTGGTAAGCGCAGGAATGACTTTTAGTTGCCCAAACGGACTAACCAAACAGAGCAAATGTCGGATCAATAGTCAGACCAGACGAAAAAATTGTTTAAGGGTTAATGTTTAGAAGCTGCATTAGCCCAAAGTTAAACCAGTTTTGATTATAATAATATATATTTAAATTACATACTTCATTTGATATTTAATATAAAATTCGTTTATAGGTAAAATAAAGATACAAAGAGAATCTTACATGTAATATTAAAACTGTATTAATTATTTTTATGTAAAAATAAGAAAAAAAACAGATATCTAAAGACAAATATTACCTGGTTATTAATACAAAAGTTAGTTAATTTTTAATGGGAGATTAAAAAAAGCTAAATGTCCTACTTACAAATATTTATTTATGTATATAATTAGATTGTATATTAATTTTTAAGTTAAACAAAATAACTTAAATAAAAATAACAAATAAATATTTTCAAATGATAGATTTAATTAAAAATTAACCAACCTCTAAGCTCCACGAAGAAAAGTAAGTATAGGTATTTGTAAAGACTTTTTTTTCTCTTTTTTTTTTGACGTTGTATATTAGTTGTGACAAAATTTTTTTACATATTTACTTCAACTTGCGTAAAATCATTTTTCTAATAAATTTTTAAACAGGTACATAAACAACTGCACAGTTTGTTGAATTTTTGGCCAAAAAAATTTGTATGCATTTCTGAATAACGTGAAATCGCATCATGAAAGAAAGTGAAGTCCATCTTTTAGGTTGAACATCACCTATTGCTATTAATGATCCCCACTCCCCCATGACTAGGTGCATTGAATAATCCTTCAAAACGTAACCTCTTAATATCCACTGATTTTAGGAATTCATCCGACTTTTTCATTAATTTTTTAAAATCGCGACCGTGGAAATTAGGAGATTACAAAAAAAAAATCCATGGAACTTTTGGCTCTTACTATAAAGTCCCTTTAAATCTCGCTGAAATATGAAGTTCATTAATGTTTAAAAACCATTGTGCCCTTGCGCTGAAAAGTAAGTCTTTCCCTGTTTACTTCTAGAAATGAGGGTAAAGTAGTCTTTGAACATAAACTCCATGTTTCAATGAGATCCAAGTAACGCCTCAAGTTTTAGAAACTTTCTGTCTAGAGACTTAGATAGAACCCATCTCACATACTTATCTCAACTTGAGAAGCAGCACTGGAGGTTGTCTAGGTAAGTTTTTTTCTACTTTTTTTTCATGTTACACACAAGTTGCGCATTAGTGCAGCGTGCATCAGCCTATAAGCGTGTTTGGAAAGTGATTTTCAATTATGTTACACACAAGTTGAGATAAAACTTCTCTCACATACTTACCTCATGATTCGTAAAATTATTCTCCCATCAAATTTTTAAACACGTACTGTGACATTGTCATACATATCAGACTGTGTCATAAACCCACGTGCATGCTTGCACCAATCAAATTGATCAATCTCATAATGCCGCTAATGGAGAATCTCTCTTCAATAATACTCATTTACTTTTAGACATGCATTGCATCAATTATTACGTAATTAATTAACGTGTCACCTACTGATTGGGCCGCAATATAGTGTGTGTTTAGAGGAGTTTATGGATTTCAAAAAGAATTTAAGAAAAAAAAAGAATTTTACTGATTTGAAGATGCTTTTTACGAATTTCAATATATTTTTTAAGATTTTAAAATACCTTTTATCTTAACTTGTATGTACTGTTGGGGGAAAGATTTCCAAAACATGTACGTAGATAAATTATACACACGAGAGTTTTCAATTAATGTGTACTTGAAACTTGTTGACAGTAGTTTTGATCATGGCAACCAACAAGTTCCTTTATCTCAAAAGTTGTAAAAGCATGTTTTCCAATATACAATGTCACTGTGTAATTAATAAATCTAGCTGATTAATACATATCATACCAAATTAAGGTGGGTCATGCATGACCTAGCTAGGAAGTACAATGATGAAAATTAACGTAGGAACCATATAATTAAAATTAAAAGCGAAAATCCAAATATATCAATCAATATTATTAATATTCTAGCTTTGAAATTGCGAGCAGACCATTGAATTTGAATTTGTTTCTGCTTCACCAACTTCCATTGTTATCTGTACATGGTAGCTAGAGGGGAGAAATCGTCAACAGCGCCGTCCATCGAAATGCGAGCGCACAGAATTAGCAAACACGCCCGGCTGAAGATTTGAAGTATTTTTCAACCAAAAGATTAAAGATTACATTTTAGATACATGATAAAAAGGAAAGAAAAAACCAGGCCGCATGATTTTAGTCAACCCACACATATAGCTTTGTAAAAAAAATAATTTTTAAGAATGGACGAGACAAAAAAAAGTGAAAAAGAGGTGCTACCCGTTCTTGAAAAGACACCTGCTTAAAAGTAAGAATAATTTAAATTGTAAGATATAAATCACCATCATTATATTTATGCATGACGATGCTAATTTTATAATATCATTTTACTCTAAGTTTCCTTATTTCAATCAGAAGCATTGATTGACTGTGTACTACCTGTGTACGTACGTCCTGTGCTTCTTTGCTTCACCACCTTTAGTCATTCCAACCGGCCCCCGATCTTTGAATCAAGTTCGCCCGCTGCTGGATCTTGCTATATAAAAATTGTTGCAGTTAGAACACAGATTAGACAAGTTGGCATTGTGATCGTATATATAGAGTAGATATTTAAACTATAATAGTTTCGGGGACAAGCGCACACAGAGTCAGATGCTATATGGTCCAATTGCGCACTTAACTATTCCAAACCCATCCTTGTTCCAGAGAGAAGATAGGGTCCCTTTCAATTCCCAAGGCCTCCGATGTTATCTATAAATCCCTTTATAACCAGTAAACCCAAGTACTTCCTAAATTGATCCCAGTTTTTTCTTCTTTGTACGTTTGGATATCTGGCATTTAGCAATGGAGCTTCATTCAAAATACCAAGTGGCCCTTGTTTGTGTGGTGATGCTCTTACCTGCTGCATTATGCTACTCACAAGGCTTCATTTCGTCCAGAGCTTCCTATTATAGTACCTCTGATGGCTATGGAACTCCAAGTACGTATACGCCAAACTCCTCTCATTAATCATTACTCCGCTCTGCATTTCAAACCCATTTATGCAAAACCATGGCTCAGCCCAGAGGCTTCTGCAGCTAGCTTGCATCATGAGTTCTAAGTTTATGGTTTGAACTTCGAAGCAATTTTTACATTCTCTGGAATCGAGTTTACTTTTGATTATATGCATGCATGTTCTGCTTTAAATTTATAGGGTAATTAACGTACCCTTGTAACTATATATATAGGTGGAGCTTGTGGATATGGCTATTATGGGAGAAATGTGAACTATGGAAAGGTTGCAGCTGTGTCTGGGCTCTGGAGGAATGGTGCTGGATGCGGTGCCTGCTACCAAGTGAGTAATTAATCACCCAACTCAAAAACACGTCTTGCATATAAACATGTTATAACTGAATCAATTTCATTTGTATG
This sequence comes from Vachellia pachyceras, assembly GCA_025593235.1. NCBI lineage: Eukaryota > Viridiplantae > Streptophyta > Magnoliopsida > Fabales > Fabaceae > Vachellia > Vachellia pachyceras. Next base: position 6,362 of record JANTPZ010129692.1, read on the forward strand.
TATATATGAATAGTATAGGTTAACTAATTAAATTCCATATTTCAATGTCGAATGATACACATTATACGATGGTGTTCAGGTGAGGTGCAAGAACTCAAGACTATGCGATGACTATGGAACGATGGTGGTGGCAACAGACTACGGAGCAGGAGACAGAACGGACTTCATTATGAGCCCAAATGCTTTCAAAGCTCTGGGACGAAACCCAAGTGCGTCGGCAGAGCTGAAGAAATACGGCGTCTTAGACATCGAATACAAGAGAGTGCCCTGCACATACGCAGGCTACAACGTGCGTATCAAGATCCATGAGTCCAGCAATTACCCACATTACCTCGCTCTTGTAATTCAGTACGTGCCTGGCATGAACGACGTCACAGCCGTTGAGATTTATGACGTACGTATGATGCTTCCAACTTAATTAATTCTAATTAACCTCCTTTGTTATTTGAGGAACTTAGTTGTGCTTATAATCAACTTGAAACGATAATCAAACAGAACGATCGCCATGAATGGAAGCCAATGAGAAGAGCGTATGGGGCAGTGTTTGATATAGCAAGCGCGCCAAGTGGACCATTGAAGCTGAGGCTGCAATTCAGCGGAAGAAGAGGTTGGGCTCAGTCGTCCAAGAGCGCCATTCCTGGAGATTGGAAGATTGGAGCTTCTTATGATTCTCAAGTTCATGTCTAAATAAGATCCACTATGAAGAAGGGGCCACATAACCCGTGTGGCTTTCGATCTCAAGAATCATGCAAGCTGTGTTGGTGTTGTTTCTTCTTAATTTCTTTTTAAAAGAACAGTCTATTGAAACAAATAAATATGTCTACTGGAATGAAAGAATGAATGATCGGGGTTTTTCTTTGTATTTACCATCTATGATGAAATAATTAACTATATGAATAAAGAAACCTCTTTGTTCATGCAACATGCTTTCAACAGTTTGTGCTTATAAATAGATAGATAAATATTAATTATGTTTAAAATTTTATAAAATATCTTCCATATTTTTTAAAACATACATATTTTCATCAACCATATAGTGGAAGAGGTTAGCTAGCTAGTTCATTATAATGTAGCATACTAAAGATTCAAATATAATTGAAAAAGATGTTCAACAATGGCTTGAACATAATTATCTCACTTATATCCACCAGAAAAAAACATACATCTCTTCGAAAATTGCATTATATATAACTATATAAGCAGTGGGAGCTTAGATGGCATCGACTTCTGGTTTCTCTCTGGCTTTTCCTTGTCTTTGGGGCTGGGTGCTGGATTCTTAGGTTAGGGCTTGTTTGGATGTTGCTTACAGATCACCCATTGAATTTGTTTCTGGTGGAATACCAGCTCCCATAATTGTTCTCCATATATAATACCCTCGATCTCTAGGACAAGCTTGCATTCCAATACCAGACCACCATCAAATTAAATACCAACGAACACTAGACTCTATATATTATATTAATAAATTTAATTTGGAAAAAATTGTATTTTATTTTAATTGACACGTATCTCTGACAAAAGGCAAATGGATCATGTGTGTGTGTAAGATGCTTATCTTTGCAAGTCTACTATCCCTCCATCTCTCTTCTTTTATTCAGAGAAGAAGCTTTAGAATTGCCAAGAGAAGGTGGCAAACCGTCAACAATGGCGTCCATTTAAATACGAGCTGTACTTTGCTTTCTAATATGGCTTCAGATTTTACATTAACTAAATTACGTTCGATTAAACTTGGATATTCTAACAATATACTATCTTTTCTTTTGCTACTGTCATGAGAAGCTTATATTTGAATGCAGGTGCGCATGCGATTTTAATTACTTATTCGTTATTAGAGAGTATAAATATGTTTATTAGTTTATTAATTGTACAATAATTTCCTTTAGCATCTGAATTTTAAGATTAAGCTTTACAATGGGCTCCGACCATGCAAAACTAATTCATGCCAGCATTCATTATTTTAGAGACACAGAGGGAGATTTGTTCAAGACCAAGTCAGTAAGAAATATTTAGGCGATTCATAGTTGGCATTTTAGGTTTGAGCATTATTACACTTAAGACTGGTATTTGGGTACATTGAAAATTATTTTTTTACCATGCGTTCCCACATTAATTCAAGAAAATTACTATGTGGTATAATTAATAATCTTGAAATTACATATAATCCAAGATAGTATACTGAGGAGTTGTGGGTGTGTTCACATCACAACTCCACCTCAAAGGCCTACAAATTACAAATATTTTAGGAAAATTCACTGAGCTTCTGAAAAAGGAAATGTAATCTGAAAAAGTTTCATTTTCTACATGCCACTGCATGTTACTCAGAGACCCTTTATCATTTACATGTTCTTGAGAGATTTTTTTTTTCCAATTTTACTATCACTAATTAATGTTTCTTAATTAATTACTTCAGAATTGGTACTACGTACCGCCTGTGTGCGACCTGTTCCTTATAATTTCGGTTGGCTCTAGCCGCCTTTATTATTTTCATCCGCCCCCTAATTTTTGAATCAAATTTGCCAATTCCTCTATCTTCCTATATAAAAAATGCTGCAAAAGTACGTACACGGATAGGCAATTAATTCATTTGGCATCGTATTCATAAATGGATGGCTTCAAATACATGGGACACACAGATTTGGATGCTAGGTCTACGTAAATGAGCTCTTTAATTATTCAAATCCAATCCCGCGTTCCCAGGTGAAGAAAGTTTGGACCTTATCTCCATTTGAATGCACAAGCCCTTCCCCATAATCTATGAATACGCACCCTCCTCATCTTTGCCTCGGCCTCGATCATCTTATTCATTTAACGTAATATAGTTGCTCTCCTTCTTCTTTGTGTGCGCGTTTGAATTTGGCATTTATGAAAGGCACATCATTCTAGATACCAAGTTGGCCTTCCTTGTGTGCTTCTGCTCTTACCCGCACTATGTTTAATTATCCCAGGGCTTCACAGACTCCAGAGCCACCTATTATAGTACCCCCGATGGCTATGGAACCCCAAGTACGTACGTGAAAAACTTCTCAGATATAATTTCCCCTCCCCACATATCGCATATTCTCAATTAACTTGTATTCAAACCCATGGCTTATCCTAGAGTCTTGGCCAGGCCTTATTCTGCAGCCGGCCAGGGCTTGCATTATATTATGAGCTTAATTTTAAGCTTATAGTTTGCACCCAAAACCTCCATTATGTGAATGCACTATATTATAGTGTGTCTATATATATATATGTATAATCATTGACGAAATAATGATATATATATATGTTATCAGCGGGAGCATGTGGATATGGAGATTACGGCAGAAGTGTCAACTACGGGAGGGTTGCGCGCGTGGCTGGGTTATGGAGAGGTGGTGCTGGGTACGGTGCTTGCTACCAAGTAAGAGTATTAACAGCTAATTAATGATCCAACTAATATCACCTTTCTTCCTCATAAACACATTATAATTAAAACATTTAATGAACGATACGGTGGTGTTCATATATATATATATATATATATCAGGTGAGGTGCAAGAATCCAAGATTGTGCGATAACTACGGAATGATGTTAGTGGCAACAGACTATGGCTCAAACAAAAAAAAAACGGAAGTTAATGGGCTATTTTCCCCAACGATACACGCAAGTCTTGATAAAACCATTTCGAAATATGTAAACAACATCTCGAAATCCATAAAAACCATCTTGAAATCCGTAAAACCATCTAGAAATTTGTAAAATACATCAAAATCTGTAAACTTTCTCCCAACGAAATTCCCAAACACAGGGCTTGTTTGGTAAATCCGTTGGAAGAACGGACACAGATTCCGAAGTAAATATGTGAGAGAAATTTTGTCTCGGTAAGCGTAGGAATGATTTTTGGATACCCAAACGGGCTATCCAAACAAGCTATGTCAATATAATAGGCTTCTAATTTCTTTCTTACCCATTTTGCAAGATTGTAATCAATGTAATTACCAAATTTTTATGAATGAAATTTTCTTTCACTAGAAAAAATAAACTTAATTGAATTCGCTACCATAGAACTCAATAATCACATCTACTAGTTCAACACTATTTTGATTCCACCCTTTGAAAAGAAACATCCGCTCTAACAATTACGTATGTATCAAAATATCTAATAAGAAAATACGAAAAATCAATCTTATTTATTAACATGTATGACATGATTCTTACGGATCATATCATCCATGTAACATTAAAAAAGAAACTCCAAATATTTGATATAATCCTCTTTAAATGCGATCTCAATTTCAACGACGTTTTCAGTAGATATCTTGACACGAAAATGGAATTGTTAGAGCGGATGTTCCTTCTCAAAAGGCAAGAGTCAAAATGTCAAATAAATAGGTATAACTATTGAATTCTATGGTGATGAACTCAATGGAGCCATTTATTAAGAATGAAATTTAAGAATTTTTTGTTACTAAATTATCTCACTATAATTAACGAAGTCAATGACACATAAACAAAATTAACGGTGTTAATATCAAATTTAAGTCCTTTTAAAACTACAGGGAACAATTATTGATAAAGTAAAATTGAGGGGTCAAAACACCACTTTTAAACTTTAGGAACCAAAACTTAAATTAGAGTAAACTATAGGGACAAAAAATAGGTTCAATCAGTTCACGTAAACATTAACCATATCCGGTTAGCAACTTTAACGACATTAACCTCTGATTTAAGTACTTTTCAAATTACACGATAGTTTTAGACGGACTAAACTTTAGGGATCAAAAACACAACTTTAAAACTACAAAGGCCAAAACTCAAATTGAGAGAGAAACTATGAAGACCAAAATCAAAAGTTAGTTTAACCCTAAAAACAACAAGAAGGGCATGATAAATATGACAAATTTACATCTGCCTATAATAGATCTCGCAAGACCCAAACAAAAATGAAAGGAAACAACAAAATTGAAAAGGAGGAACTTGGAACCCTTTGTTGAAGGAATTCACCAAAGCAGCAAAGCCAACTTGAAGCAAGGCTTTTTAAGCCATTCTGTTTGACACAAATGGGTGAACAAAGTCTGTGCAGAGACTTCCATCAAATAAACCCATGGCTGTCTCGTCCAGGACACCAAATGATAGACAACCGAATAACTCTATACTCTTCTATCAAATAAGTTCTGTCACCGGAAAATTTAATCGGGAGTCAATTAGCAAGTATAACCACTGATTAGTCCGTACAACCATGGAGAATTTTGAATGAAAATATCGGTTAGTATAATACAGTTATGTTCTGGCACGAACCTTGCCATACACTGCCAACAGACACAACACAATAAAACTGCACTAATGTGGAAACAGAAAATACTCGTTGCCCAGGAGGTTTCAACATCCAGATACAAGTCTCACACAAGTGTCAAATACACTAAGAATTCACAGAAAGAAAAATAATCATTATCATTTTTCATAACTAAGTTTCACTGAGAAGAAATTACCTCTTTGCAGGCCTCAATACATCCTACCGATACACTCCGCAGAACCACAAAGACAATCCTTCCTCTTTATATTGCCGTCGGAGTCATGAACTTGATCTATCACATAATTGTAATCATAACACAGCTCTTGCAGAGGAGGAATATTTTCAGCAGCAAAAAGCATTATGTGAGGTATTCTCCTGTCATCATGATCATAAAGAACATTTTGGGCATAAAGATTAGGGGAGCAACTATGGTTGATAAATCTCCCAACATTGCCATACTGGGCAGCATCAATGGTGAAGCCACTATTTTCCACAATTTCACAGGAACTTGAGTGTGCCTCAGGCATTAGGCTTGAAAGTCCATCCCAAAGAGTATTGTTGGCAATATTCCCGATATCAAACAGATATTCATCATTACCGGTTCTTTGTTC
>JANTPZ010129697.1:0-12414 GCA_025593235.1 Vachellia pachyceras
GGGACCCGGTCCAGAGAGACGCTGAGGCACAGCTCCAGGGCTTTGAATTGGAGGCGGGACGAGTAGGCAGAGTTCCGGGCACGCCCGCAGGCGTCGCGCAGGATTGAAGACGGCAACGAAAGGAGGGCGGAGACGGCATGGAGGGAAGTGGTCTGGGCGTGTCCCCGGCGCCGAGCCACGGCGACGGCCTCATCGAGTGCGTGAACCGACTCGGAAGTCAGGCATTGCCTAGCGACTGCGACGGGCGCAGGCATGGCCGGTGTTCGTATATCGGAACCGAGGCAGTTGAAAAGAGAAGTCAAATGAGAATGGGGAAAGGGGAGAATTGGCAGTCCCAAATTTTTTATTAAGGGAAAAGAATATTTGTAGACGAAAGGAAAAATGTGGGAATTAGGTGTGTTGGGGGAGTGGGGGCTCCAAATTCGCATATATAGATATAATAATGGTGGAGGGGGAGATGGCGGGACCCACGGAAGAAGACGGCGCCAGGGAGGCCGGGGGGCGTTGCAGAGAGAGAGAGAGAGAGAGAAGACGGGGAGTGGGTGAGGAATGGATGGGGAAGGAGCACAGAACGACGGAGTATAATGGGAGAGATATCTTTTTCCTGGTCTGACTGTGGGAGGTTGAGCGGAGGATGAACACGTCGTGGTCGTCGACTTTATCGCGGGTCCCTGTTCGGGGGGAGATGCTGCGTCCACTTACTTTCCACGGTCGACGTCACTGTCTACTTGCGTGTATTATACCATTCACTTTTCATGTTGGTGTTGTTGTGATTATTATTGCAGTAGCAGTAACAACAGGAATGTAACAATCTGTCTTGTTCTGTGAGAGACATTTGGAGAGGAGAATAGGGAGGGTGAGTGTAATTGGAGAGAATGAAAAGGCAAGGGGCGTGGTGGGTCAGGACTCGGGAGTAGTAGGAACAGAAGAAGGTGGCGATCATGGAATGCACTAATCAAATCAGCCAACAGATACTCCACAATGGGATTCCTCTGCGCACTGCATCTTTGATTCTGATTGGAGAAAGAGAGGCGAGAGAAGCATTATTGAATGGCATCCGCTACCCATTGCTTTCCAATAAAAAGCTCCTCCATCTCACTCTCTCCCTTTTCGTCACCTCAAATCACCAAACACGTACCCACACGCTTTTCCTTTCTATTCCTACTTTCCTCCTATGTTATTCCTCACTTCACTACTCGGTTTTTGTTCACTCTTATATTGTATCACTGCTTTCTTTTCTTCACACTGTCCTCTACTATTTCCAGGCTTTCCATTGATTTTTTTCCCCTACACTTCTGCCATCCACACTTTCTTATAATTAACCCCAAAATAACTCGTTACACTTGTTCGTTCCCCTCTCACCAAACTGCCGCATGTGTTATTCAGATGATGGTTTATACAGGCCATCCAATGGTCATACTTCAGGGGTCTTTGTTGAAAACCAAGAACCTCACAAGTTGATTGTTTTAAAATGCCAAGATCATTGGCCTCGGCCATGCACTCACATTTCACGAACGCATGCCAAAACGAGCCTTTATCCCGCTCCCAATGTAATTAATAGATACTCTGTTTGCAGAATTGTTCTCTAAAGAGTAAAAGAATGGTGCATGCGTGGACATCACCTTCTTTTAGATTTGATTCATCTTCATCTATTCCTATATTACATGGTGAAAGCTACGTTAATCAGTGAATTTCTTGCAGAATACAGTAGAAATCATTGAATATGGATTGCATCCACATCACTTAAGTTAAGACAACAAAGACTTTTACAAAGTGATAATTTAACTTTATTATTTGCGCAATCAAAGAGAAAAATAGTGAGTTTAATCTTATTATTTGTATCTAAATGGAGTGATCGGAATGGTATTTATAGAGTATGAAGTTGATATCTTGAAGTGATACTTTTGAGGCAGATGCATCTTTATGATATATAATAAGACATGATTTTAAAATTATAACTTCTTACTGTAACCTTTTCGTATCAACTTTTTATTTTGCAAGGACATGAACCTTTGAAAGATCATGCTCAATCACGCCTAAAAAATCTGCTTCAAATTTCCCGGGGAAACAAAGTATCCTCCCTGTCATGAACAGAGCAAGACGAGAGAATTCGGGGCTGCAACGTCTCTCCGTTCACGAATCTCTGACTCTTCCCCTTCGCTCTACTTTGCCTTTAGAGCTGAACTAAAACTCGGTGGCCTTCTCATTCTAATTAATTAAACTTCTACAGGTCCGGTAATTTAAAGTGGGAAAGTTAATGTTTGATGGTGATGTGTATGAATTGTTCAACAGCGTTTATCTCCGTCGAGGGAAAAAGCAACCAAGCCCCTATCAAGCACGGAAGAGGAAGAAGAAGATCTGGCTAATACTTTAGGAAGATCGATTAATTCCATGAAAAAGGCGAACCTTTACTCTGAAAATAAATAAAAAAGAAAAGGAGAAAGGCGAACCTTTACAACATGTAGTGACCCCCCCTGCTTTAATACGATACATACACTGCATGCTTAAAAGGATGCTTAAGGAATATCCACCTTTAAGGAAAGGTTCTATTCTTACTATGTTTATTTAAACGTTTGGACGGGTGAAAAAACGAGACCTGTTTAATTACTCAAACGCAAGTTACTTTTCTTGGAGGAAAATACACAAGTTTTCTTGCTGATCTCTCGTCAAAATTACTCTAATCTCATCATCCTCACCTCTAAAAAGTCTGTCGTCCCTTCCAATCCATACGTCATTGTATGCACCGTGTGTTTCTTTTGGATTCTCATGTACACGTATGCGTAGATAGAAAATCTGATCCATCCATTAAAATCAGATGGCAGTCCACTACACTATCCGCAACCAGCCCATTAAGCTATTCTGGCCGCTCAATGGCTTCAATTGAAGAATAATGGACGTTATCCCGCCGCTTCCTCTGTCGTTTCACAAAATATGCATTCACTATATTACTTAGTTACATGCAAATAGAGTCTTCTTGCATTAGCAACCTTTTTCTTAATACAATGCAAGTCAGAATTATATGTATCGCTTTCATTTAGTGACTTTTGAGAGATATAAAAGTTTTTCACACAATTTTGACTTTAACACATGTATGTATCTTCCCCTGGAGGATGGACCATGTCCTTTTCTTTTGGTAGCTTTAGCTAATATAATGAGCATGATTTCTATTCTTTAGTTTCCCCAACTTTTCTTTTCCGGCTCCTCTTTCTCCTCTGCTTTTAGTATATGATATATTCTCAACATTTACCATCACTTACTTCCTTAACTCTTTAGTTAAATACCTGATTATTCATTGATGATTAGCATTCGAATATTGCTTGGCTGCAAATGAACAGTATTGTGTTCGCTCTTGCTCTTATATACATGTATGTGTGTCTTTGTGCAAATAAGATGTGTTGTCTTAAGCAGTATATTCTTGGACAGGGGTTTGTGACAGATTTTATGAGTACGAGATCCATTCTACTCCTTTGATTCTAAATGTAAGACTCAATTTACAGTGCAACAGATATACTTATTACAAACTAGCTTTCACATTTAGTATTGAAAAGGGTAACATTGTTCATTACAAACTATGTCTTGCATTCAGGATCATATGGGGAATGTTTCTTCCTGATCCTTTTTTTGATAGTTGTGTAACTCATGAACTTGTGATACAGTTGCTAGCATGCAAAATAAACATGTGTATATATACAGCGGGGGGGTATGAGAAAAGTGAAAGTGATGTATGTGATGGTTAAAAGAAGTGATTCAAGGGAAAGAGGCAAATCCTAAAAAAGGAGTGGCGTTGAGAGAGGGAGTCAGTTAGTGGTGGTGGGAAATTGCAATTGCATTATTCAAAAGAGAAGAAGAAAAGGGAATGAATGGAGATGTGAATGGAGGAAGGAAAGGGATGAGGAGCTACCATTCTAGTAGGATCAGAGTGTCATGAATGAATGAATGAATGATTTGATTTGAGGAGTGGGGAGGGGAAGGCAGAGTTTTGAGGTTGATTATGTAATAATTATTTATTTGCCAAATAATATAAAATGGGTAGTAGTGGATGGTGGAAGGTGATTTTGGCGAGGCTTTTGGTGGCAATAGATGCCCCATGAATAAAGGCCATGGACATGGACATGGACCCTCCCCGGCCGGATGCTTTAATTCTCCCTTTTGGCCACCCAACATTTCTACCCTTCTGCCAATATAAACAATGGAATGATGAAGCGGATCAAGATATTCAAAAACAGGCTGAGTGGTGGCATTGAATTGCAAGAGGCAAGAGGCAGAGCATATATATGGTTGTCGCATGGAGGCTGAACGAGATGCGACCTCTCTCTCTCTCTCTCTCTCAACCATTCTTGCCATTCCCTCCTTTCCACCAAATCTCACATCAGGATCACCCAAGTGCGCATCGTCCTCTCTTCCTCATGATTTGACCTCCCCTCCCACTAATCAATCACTCCATTTGGCACTTCCCTGTTTTCATTTGTCTTACAAAAACGTGTTCATGCAGGTTAAGACATAACTTTTCTTGCATACTTATTTTGCGGATTGTAAATCCTTTTAGAAAAATAGTTTTCACCGTTGATAGGAATAGGCACTGATTTGTTACCATTTTAACCTCACTGTAGAATGTAACCATTGATGTAATTGATAAATATGAGGGGGAAAAAGCAGTTTCTAAAGTGTAATCTACAGATACGATGGGAAGAGCTGAGTAAAAAAATGATTCACGTATTTATTATTCATAGTTGAATAACAGCACACTCCGACATGTGATTTCATTTCATATTACGCTGCGTACTGAGAATTACTATCGATGGGTGAATCAAATCTTGGAGGCAATAATTTAAATAATATGATTGGATTTGAGTCCACCACACACCAAAAAGTGGGATTGTGCCCACACATGAACTTTATGGCCTAATGGGACTCTTAAGTCAAGCAAAAGCGGATAATTAATCCGCCACTACCAAGTGGAGGATGCCATTCTTCAACTCTGCAACAGCGTCCTTCTTCTTCTTCATTGCCTCATTCATTAGTTAGCAATACGAAATTATGAATGCGCACAATGCATCCGTCATCAATACTCCTTAACATAACTTGACGAATGTTTCTTCGTCCTTTTGAAATTACTTTAATTTAATGAGCGAACAAGAAGCACTTTTTCACTTGATGCCCTCCACATCAGCTTCGAATGACCACCTCACCATTTCACGCTGCGGCTACGCTTTATACGGCCACTTTGCCTTCCTCTTTAACTTGTCGTTTTCCTTCATATACAACACCCCTCTCTCTCTCTCTCTCGTTTTTTTGAGTTGTTCTGGGGGGGTTATGAGCGACGATTCATGTAACAGCGGGTTCAGCTAACACTTATTCTTCATGAATACTGAGCGTTGCTCAACTTAGTCTCTTGCCGATGAAATCTATTGCCACATGCCATTGTTCAGTCATTTATAACTGACACTATCAGTGTTTTCTCAGAGTTCAACTAAATTATGGAACCATGAATAAAAATATCCCACTTATATGAAATGGTCAACACGAGATTTGATTACAATCAAACTCTCCTCACCCCATAAACTTTGATTGGACACAGCAGAAACAGCATAAACCATTAACGTACAAGAGCTAGAATGAATACATACATACATATATATTGTTCCCCGTCATTCGTAACAGGGCTTTTTCAATCACCTCTTTCATGGTTTGGGGAAGTAAAACTATACTATCCGTCCTCTACTCCGGGACACGATAAGATGAGATTCGGCCATAATATTGATCCTCCAGGGATCAAAGCAATAGCAGCAAGTAACTCAGGGATCAATTAGATGTGTAACACCAACAGTTAAAAATGGGTTAATCACCCACAACATGGTATGATGAATTAATGTTTGAATTTTGTTTATGAAATATACCCATATTTCGTGTATAATAATATCTCAAACAAGGTTACTTTCAAAAGGATGAGCATAATGTGTTTAGAAAAAAATATAAATGTAACATGCATTCCAAAAATTAAAAAAAAATATATAAAAAAACACGCACACAGCATAGCAGATTTCTGACCTATACTTTACAGAGTCGAACGAATAAATCATACCCATGCACTCTGTTATTGCACCTTTTAAGAAAAGAGAAAGAGAAGACAATGGAGATCGAATTAGATGCAGATTTAGTTGAGCTTACAAAAGTGGAATAAATTGTGAATGGTGATCAAACGTTCCATCATTCCATTTTTTTTTTGTTCCCTAGAGTATCCACCGTCCGTAATAGTGACTAATCTCTGTCAGAGTTACTGAACACACACAAGGTGGGTAGACTCCTTTCAACATGATCGGCTCCATACCCAAGGCTAGAAATCGAATCCCTGATAACTTGGTTAAGGGATACAAGCCGCTACCACTTATGTCAACCAATGTTGGTTCCATCATTCCATATTTTGTTTTTTTATTATCCGCCTGGTCTCCGGAGCTTTGCCCCGACTAATCCGGACTAGACCCGCGTCGCGCACCCGGGAAAGGTGGGAAGGTCTCCCAACAGTGGCTGCTGCATTCACAAGGCTCGAACTCGATACCTTGCTTAAGCTGGAACAAGCCGCTTACCACTTGATCCAACCAACCGGTGGTTCCATATTTTGTTTTAAAGTCCCGGGAACATAGCGCCAATGATTGGATCCAAAAGCTTGGAGAAATGTGCGTGGGCCTCTAAGCTGACCAATTCAACTTTTGGGCCGATCACTTCCTTGGGTCTATCATTTCTCGTGCGGGCTTCTCAAGAGTACCCCCAAGTCCTTTTAAAAAAAACAAAACAAAAAAATCATATTAATCAGCGCAACATTGGTTGTTAAATTACCAACGTGGTGGAAATCGTAAAGCTCTTATAAATATTTTCGGATTCGGATACGTTTACATGCTCCGAACGCGCGTTATCGTGTGATTGACTTTAAACCAGTTTGATTTAATGATCAGCGCATTGAATGAGCGTGTGCTTGAAGTCTCCGAGTGCTTGATAATTTATTATTCAGAAGTAGAGGGATTAAAACCCCCGAGTGGTGGCATCTGATCAACTCGTGCATGAATTCTAGAATCCCTTTGCTTTTTTTCCGCTGGAATCGCTCTCCTTCTGAATAAGCAAGGACGGGGAGAGCGTTCATCTTGGCCCCAATTCTTCAAGCCACCGTCTCTGGAGCGTCGGAATCCAACCCCCCAACAAGCTTCATAATTACGGGCGTTAGTGGGATTCCAGAATAATTATTAAACAATGCACAAAGCCCACCATTTTTAAAGCGGCAGCAGCAGACAATACCGCTTCTGTCACAAAGAAAGGTTCCGCATTACAGAGATGACTTCCAAAAAAACCGAGAGAAGAAAAGAAAAGAAAAGAAATCAAAGTGGCACAGTCAGAGAGGCAGACATTTGTTGCTTTTCCCTCGTTACTCATGGGGCATATTCCCTTGAAAAGGAAGGTTCCATAATTGACGGAACATAATTATATTTCTTGGGGGTTATGTCATTATACTGTACCATTTTAGGTGAGGTTATACATAAACATGCACAAGAAGCAATCTAGAATTGCCTTTGAAAAAGGGGGGGGGGGACAGGTGAAATCACAGATCCAGCTTTACCAGTACGTTTTTAAACGTTGCAATGAGAAAAAGAGTGGGTTGGAGGGTGTGCATGGGCAGCGGTGAGTAAGGGCCGTATGAAATTGAAAGGCAAAAGGGAGAAGGATAATAATGGAAAAGGAGGTTAATGATTCAATAAATAAACCAGCGAGGTGAGTGGTGAGGCTGTCTGCTGAATCATGAAGCGTCAGGTGTGTGGGTGGTCACCCAAACAACCATTATTACCGTTATTATTATCACTGGTGGGTCTCTATATTACCTTCCATATCCACCTACCTTCTCTCTCTCTCTCTCTCTGTAATTCTCTATTTTCACTCCCTCTCCCTCTCCCGCTTTACCACCCCTTTGAGCTGTTTCTTTGTCCTACAGCCAAAATTGCTCAGCCATGCTCTTTTTCTGTTTCAGGGAACCTTTTTATCTCTCTCCATGTCTCTTTCCCCAGTTATTTTACTTTACTTTAAGTGGTAAAATTAAAGCAGTCGGAAGCGAAAAAAAAGAAACAACTGCTTCTGTGTTCTGAGAATATCCCAAGCATAATAACCTTAATAATGCTTGACATTAACGTTAAAAATGTCCCCAACCGAGTAAGAGTAATGCCAACGGAACCATTCGCGAGGGAAGAGACCAGAAAATACGTTCTCCATCGTGGAAGATGTTTGAGGAAAAAAATCACCCAAAAAAGGGTGTAATGAACAGATGTTGACTTCTCACCATAATTGTTTTTTTGGCCCCCGAAATGAACAGATGATCATTCCTCCACAAGTCTAATGTTCTTGCTTACAATAGTTTGGGCCCCCCACCGAACCAAATCCTCTCACAATCACAATGAGCCCTTCGTTCTCTTTTCAAAGTTAATACGACGTTAAGACATACTGACCCCTGCCTTTGCTTCGGTTTTACAGAAACAATAGACAACGAAGAGAGAGAGAGAGAGAGAGTCATTGACACATAATCTCTTTCTATTTCTATCTCGGTCTCCCCCCCCCCCCCAATCAAGCATGCACACTCGGAACCATGCGGTCTATTACATTTCTGTCCCTTTCTGTTTCCTTAATTCCCAAGTAGTTGCCCCTCTAGCTCAGTTAGCTTCAGCTATCTCCCCTGCTTCGGATTCTCGTACTCATGGCTGTCTCCGACGTCGGAGCCGTCCTCGAATTCTTGAGGAACAATGGCTTCACAGAGGCAGAGTACGCCCTCAAAGAGGACTTCATCGAAAAGGGTCATACGAGTTCGTTCGACTACGAGAAATTCTTCTTCCCAATGGTGCCGCCGCCTCCGCCGGTCAGAGTCCGATCGTTTTCCCAATTTTCAGAAAGGCAGTTTGGCAGAGATTGCTCGAAATCAAGCTCCAAGTCGTCGGACGACGAGTTTGTGAGCTTGGGCTCATCTACTTCGGGCGTTTGTTCTTCGGGTATTTGTTTTCCTTATCTTTGGTTTATAATTTAGCATTCTGTCCAATCCCAATTACTTGCTTGTGCTCATCAATGATCATTCTGTAATGTGGGGCTTAGTGGCTTGCCAATCACCGTTCTCTGTCCTGCTGCTTAACTAAATAAGGAGAAGAAAAACTCTGAAATTAATGCTTATGCTGACTTGCTTTGAACGCCCCCACTTATATATTTGATATTAGTCAAAAATCAGGTCATTATATAACTGGGAGCATTTTTACTCTCTTCTCTCCGATCTTTAGTGACGAGAGATTTTTGTCATGAACTTCTGCTCTATTTGATCGTTGACATGTTCTGTTTTGATGTTCTTCATGAGTTGAATAATGGGTTTTCAATAGAATTCAATGTGCTTTCTATTTGTGTATGTTGGATCACACAATGAATAATCCAACTTAACATTGGCATCCCCGAAGTTTCCTCTCCCTCCCCTCCTCCTTCCCTCGCAAATGACATCATCATCTTGGTCCCCGTTCATATCATCTCCCCAGTTGCGTTCTTTATTGTGGCGGTTCAAAAAATGTTGTTGGGAAAAAAGTATGT
Organism: Vachellia pachyceras; assembly: GCA_025593235.1. Taxonomy (NCBI): domain Eukaryota; kingdom Viridiplantae; phylum Streptophyta; class Magnoliopsida; order Fabales; family Fabaceae; genus Vachellia; species Vachellia pachyceras. The sequence goes on from JANTPZ010129697.1 coordinate 9,595, forward strand.
TAACAAATATTAGCCTCGGCAAACATTTAAAAGTTTCTTAATAATCGATCAAAGTTATTAGCCAACTCTATATGTTTTTTAACCTGGGGCGTTGATATAGTATTTTCTACAGATTTTTTCTTTTCACTTTCCCCTTTTGATCACCAACGCATCTGAGCATCCTGAAACCTTGTTTTACAGAATTCATCAATCCATATGGAACTCGCTCCTCATCCCAAACTCACAAGGATTCTGAATCTTCGTCAGATAGATTATCTCAATTTGGCACAGCACGTGATTACCATGACTTTGACATGCAAAATGAACCGCATTGGTACAATGAGAAAGATGATGACGATTTCATGACCCCCAGTTTTGAAGAGCCGGAGTTCTTTGGCTGTCAAAGTGAGGATAAGTTCATCATGACCTCAGAAATGGAGAATGAACATGAAAGTCTGCTTGAAAATAATTACAAAAGTGAAGTATTCCAAGTGGAAGGAAATGGTGATTGCATGGACAAACTATGCCTTCATAATTATTCTGATGCAGGAAATGAAAATGTGACTTGTTTAAGAAACTTTTGTCATATTGATGAGAAAGAGCAGCTTGAAGGAGGATTAGTTGGGGAGATTGAGAATTCTACTTTTGTCTATAATTGTGAAGTTCCATTTGGCAAACGCTCTGCAGGTTCAGGGCAGTCTTGTGGTGATCCTAGTAACGACCGCTACCCTAGTTTAAAGGAAATCCATCTGAATGATTTGCATTTAAAGGTTGTTGGGGATAGTTCCTCTACTGATTCTGCTCCAGAGCATTCCATGAGCCAAACTTTTGACCTCTACCCTAACAATAACAGCAATAAGGGGCACAAAGCTCCCTATAACTTAACTATCGAAATTGCTGAAACAGACCTGCCGAATGGACTTCCCAGCTATAAAGCTCAAGATTGTGGAGAATTAACTGAAGAATGCCAATGTCCAGAAAATTCAGTAGATGGAGAAGATATCACTGATGATGAGCTTTTAAAGTACACTCACGAGGATGAATATGAAGTATTTGACCTGAGAATTATACATAGAAAGAACAGGTTTGATTCAGATTGTTATGTTGGATCTTTTCATTGCCACCATTTTAGTATTCCTGGAAATATAAGTGAATTATTAATTTTAAATGTAGGAGATGATAAAACTTCAAATTGACTTCGATTTCCTTAGCCATCTACTTTTGCTCACTTTGGTTTAGACTCAGAATTTCCTTGTGGTCAAATTTGTATTATGGCACTCTCTGTTTTTTTTGGCCTGAATTATGGCTCTGTTATTGCTTGTTAGTTCTTTACAGTGATTCACAGGTGTTGTGTATACATTTAAGTTTCACTTGAACATTATTTCATCTACAGGACTGGATTTGAAGAAAGCAAAGATCTGCCCGTTGTGCTAAATACAGTCATAGGCGGCAGGTACTATGTAACAGAATATCTTGGTTCGGCTGCCTTCAGTAAGGTTGTTCAGGCACATGATCTGCAGACAGGAATAGATGTCTGCTTGAAGATCATAAAAAATGACAAAGACTTTTTTGACCAAAGCCTAGATGAAATCAAACTTCTAAAGCTCGTCAATAAGAATGACCCAGCTGATAAACACCACATATTGCGACTTTACGATTACTTCTATCATCAGGTATTCCTTGAAGGTTGAATATACAGTTGCGATGCTTTCATTTAAGCTGTGTAATATTTGATGCTTCCACTTCACTTTTAGCAATTACTGACTGGTCTTAGATGGAAACTTCTTAGGAGCATCTGTTCATTGTTACTGAGCTTCTGCGAGCAAACCTGTATGAATTTCAGAAATACAATCAAGAATCTGGTGGTGAGGCTTATTTTATAATGAACAGGTTGCAGGTTTGTTCAATATTTAGATTGAGAACTTCTGTGTTTATTCCACACAACTGCATCTATTTTATTTAATCTCGTTTAAATGTTTAAATATTGGAACGCCTCAAGTCTCTTGATATATTTCTGAACAACAGTACTTGTCTCTATAACACTGATAGTCTAATGTCAGATGTTTAAATTAGCAACTTCAATTTCATAGAAGTTCCATTTGGTGGGGAATTTTCAGAACAAGATCATTGAGGTCGTGCTATTCCTATTTGCAGCTCATTACTCGTCAATGTTTGGAGGCCTTGCAGTACTTGCATAGCTTGGGCATAATTCACTGTGATCTGAAGCCAGAAAATATTCTTATCAAAAGTTACAAAAGATGTGATATTAAAGTTATTGATCTAGGAAGCAGTTGCTTTCAGTCAGACAATTTATGCCTATATGTACAGTCGCGATCCTATAGGGCCCCTGAAGTGATGCTAGGCCTCCAATATGATGAAAAGATTGACATATGGTCTCTTGGCTGTATCTTGGCTGAGCTATGCTCCGGTGAAGTATGTCCTAATTTGCCTCAGTATGATTTTTCTATTTTATGTGCTGCCCTTGCAGAACTCACATAAGTGATATTTTGAGTAAACTACCAAATTTGGAGAAATTTGCTGGTTGTTAATCTAGTCTGTGTGTCTTCTCAAGGTGCTCTTTCCAAATGAAGCTGTTGCAATTATTCTCGCACGCATGATTGGAATGCTTGGTCCTATTGATCTAGAGATGTTAGTTAGAGGGCAGGAAACAAACAAATATTTCACAAAAGAATATGATATTTACCATGTAAATGAGGTTCGTTTCCCATTCGAACTCCTTCATGACTGATCCGCTTTTAGAATCAGAATTTCGGCATTTGCATTTTTAGTTCTAAATGAAATATATTCCGTTTTGACTCGCTTATTCAGCATCTACTCCTA
>JANTPZ010129698.1:0-13711 GCA_025593235.1 Vachellia pachyceras
CATTGTCTCCATGGATGTGTCTGACTAGAAATGGAAACAAGTCAGACATTACGATGAACAGATCAGGTTTGTCTTGTCTATCCAAGTTTAACCGGGATTCGTTATAACACTTCTAGCGACCTCTACAGGCATGCTCCTCCATATAGTTCTTTGTTCATGCTGCTCCGTGCTCAATCTTGCTAAGATATCAGCACAGCGATTGGATTCACGGCAAGTATGCAAAAATGGGACCTGCCAGTCTTGTCTCAATAGCTCCTTAATTTTCCTGCTTAATAGGAAGCACCCCTGCACTTCGCCTCCAGTATTTATCTCTTCAATTTTTTTTTTGGTACAAAGGGAGAGTACAAAGACTCAAAAGAAAAAAAAAACAAAAAAACGGATTGCAGCACATGGGGGAAAATTCCCAGACAATCATTCGCACACAAATCCTGCAGATGGTACGGACACGAGTAGTACGTTCTAGAGATATTTATAGCTTCCTTAGCCAGAGCGTCAGCCAACTTATTGAGCTCCCTCGGAACATATTGGATGAATTTATCTCTTCAATTACTCATACTGCATCTTTCTCAACTATTACTTTCTTGAAGCCCATCTCCCAAGCCAGCTGTAAACCTTCAAAAATCCCCCAAACTTCTGTCATCCTCACGGAGCAAGGTCCAAGCTTTGGTGAGAATCCTCCCAGCCACTCCCCCTGATCACCCCTTATAATTCCTCCACACTCCACCAGGCCATTACCACGAACAATGCCATCAGTGTTGACTTTGCACCAGCCTTGTTCAGGCTTTTGCCACTGTATCATTTTTTGCCTATGACAGACTTGCTGCATCAGATTTCCATCCCATTTTTTATTATACTGCTTCAAGAAAAGGGTAATTATTTTCTCCCCATCAAGTGGACGTTTAAATTCTGGATTATGAGCTTGTGCGTTCCTCCACTTCCAAAGAAACCAACAAGTAACAGCAAATTTATCCGACCATGCAAACTCATCTGTTCCCTTATCTTTCTTCAGTATATTCCATTTGACCCAATTCCTCAAGTCAAGTCTGAAGAACCTCTCGCCACTGTCTTGTTCTCTAATCTTTCTCCAGACACTGGCTGCTAGCTGACAGTCCCTTATGGCATGTAATATATCTTCACATTCCTGATGACATAATGGGCACACATTAGTTTCCCCTCCCCATCTGCTCGTTCCATCTTTCACTGATAACCTGTTCTGAAACATCAGCCAAATAAAAGTACGGACTCGTTCAGGTACCTTGAGGCTCCATATTTGTCCCCAAATCTTACTCTGTGCTCCATCTTTTTCCCCCCTCAGCCACTGATAAGTAGAGGCCGTGGAAAAAATGCCGTTGGGGGTTAACTTCCATCTCGGTTGATCTGGCCCACCATCCACAGCAGGCGGGAGCATAGTAACTATCAAACTCTTAACTTCCATCTCGTTATAAATCTTTTTGCAAGCCAAAACACGGTATGGACTAAAGGCCGTTAAAAAAATTCTACATTTTTAAGAACTTCAGAGAGGCAACATCCTAACACACATGCATTTGCTAGAAAATAAGTTTAGACCTTTAAATATACCTTTAGACGGGTCAAAAAATAAACCACAATTATATTAAATCAACCCAAAATTACAACAACTCAATCTAAAACAGGCACAGGCTAGCTTTATGGATTTAATAGACTTTTTATTGAATATAGTCAAAATAGCTCCCTAAAAGTTCAACTGAACATAGGTTGGTAAGACACCTTGTCAAAAAAAAAAAAAACAAATCCTCTTCTCATGATTGTTGCTGTGGCCACCTAAAATTCATGGCAGGGCCAAAAATCGGCAGAACAACATTTTCAAAACATATAATTTGATTTAAATTCATCTACTTGATTTTTGTTGCACTATTTTCATTCTTCCTTGTTTTCTTTTTCTCGTAGAGGAAAAATGGATTTTATATTTTATAAAATATACGTAAAAGTGGTTTTACCTAGTAAAATCTAGTAGAGCGAAGTTTCCCTTTCTTTAAATAATAATTAAAAAAATAAAATCTCGACATTTTTTCCAACCTTAATCATACAACTAAAACTGTTAAAATATTGAAAATCCCTCATATCAGTAGTGTTTCTTTCTTTCTTTCTTTGTTTTTTTGTGATAAATGCAAGCAAGTCATGCCCCAAAATTAGGAACTGATAGGCACCAAAATATAAGGGGATGGTCTTGCTTCTCTAGCTTTGACCAGTCTTTTACCATAAAAATTACATTAATATTTGAAACATGTTCATTCAAAGGAGCAGGTCAAAAGAAAATTGAAAGAGAGTTCTGTTCAACAGACAACCACAAAAAACGGTGATATACTTGTACTCATGTTATAGTCACGAGTATTACTGTTTTTTACGGTTTCAACTTACAAAATTGTATTAACTTGTGCTCTTAGGCTCGTGATAGTTGTAAATTTGATTGGATTTATAAATCCACTCGCTTAGGGTCCGTTCGGAGTGGTGCCAAGTTTTTTGTTTTCATCGTTTGATGTTAGAATAGTTGATTTGACCTACCTTACGTATTTCTAATTCACAACACCTTTTTCAAATTAAAAACAATAAAACTTAAAACTAGTTTCAATTTTTAAAAATTTTGAAATGTAAAACTCAAAACCATTCTAAACGGAACCTACCGTACCGTACCAACTCATTCTTAAACCCGTACTACTTGCTTTGATTTAATTATATTTAATAACTTCACTTATGAACTTCATAAAAGTTTCTTTACCAAGATAAATTATGAATGCTGATGGTACAAAACAGTCTTCTTGATTATGTTTGTATTTTTTTTTTTTGATAGATTGGCCTTTGGTCCCCCGCAATCCCCCCAGTATCCGACGTCTTTTCCTGAGTCTTTGACCTTCTTCCATACTGGATCAAGTAACCCGGGGCAACCGACTAATCCGGAGCGGGGAGTCCATGAGCGTGCTCCTTTAAGGTGCTTTGCATCAAGAGTGGGTATCCTCCACCCTCGAGCGCGACTCCAGAATTCGAACACATATTCGCCTACAAGGTGACAGTCGCTTTAACCACTGTACCTCAAAGCTCGGTGGTTTATGTTTGTATTTTTATGTTCGGCGTGTTTGCTTCTTACTTTTGTATCTCATTTTCAGTAAATAATTTATATGTTTCATACAAAAAAAAGTTCTATATCTAATCTAAGTATAAGATCTAGTTTGTATTCCTTATTAGCCTTTTGAACAAGTGTTGAGAAATTATGTTTATGTAAATTAAAATAAAACTCATCTCACACGCTTATCTTATAAACCGTAAGTAATAGGTAGGGAACACTTTCAAAGATGAAGATTAAGCACCAATAACTAACTAACAGAAGTGAAAGGCAAAAAAAAAAGGTAAAGAATAAAATGAATCACATTAGGTGCTGATTATTGTTCTACAATATTAAGATTTAATCCAAGTTATATTGTTAAATTAAATCTCTTCCCTCTAATAAGGGGTAAAAAAATGGTCAGGTATATATACAGGAAAGAATTTAGCTAATCTAATAATTAATAAATAACATCTTATATCACCACCGTCTTTCCCTTGATATCCTTCTGCAGAATTGTCCAACCTGCCGTTATTTTTAATAGAACGTAGCTCAGATGAATTCTTCCCCTCTTCAACCAAAAAGGAATGAAACTTGTTTAAGTAAAGTGTGCCAGTTTTACAAGCATAACACTTATATCATCACTTGAGCCTCTTGAAACAGACAACTCTACAAGCTTTTTACAGGCCATTAATGGTTGCGACAAATTACTAGCCCCATTGCAAAGAGGACGAGCAATATCCACAGCTTCTTGATTAGTAACCTGAAAGAAGAATCAAAAAAGGAAAAACCATTTTTCAGTTACATAGTTCAGTGGTAACATTTTATGAACATGATATAATTGAATGTTTGAATTAATCTCACACACACCTTATCCCATAATCCATCCGAAGCTAATATCAACAAGTCATGTTCAGGTTCAATCCTGAGAACTTTAGTCTCGGGTTCAGCTATCACCCATTGCTTCAAATAACTATCTCCAATTCCTCTAGAAACGGCTAGAGATCCCTGAATCCTCCAAACCCCACGGCATAGATCAACAAAGCCACCCTGAAAAAACAAAATTCAAACAACGGTTAAGCTTTTGAATCCAAAATGGCGGACACAGTCCAAAAAATAAAAAATAAATACAATGATGTGATGAAGATCAAGTGCTTACTGTGGTCTCAATTCTGTCCTTTTCATCTTCCCTTGAAGGTCTGTGGTCAGATGTGAGGGCTTCTGCCACGCCACCTTGGCTAATAACAGCACGGCAATCGCCGGCGTTAGAAACAACAAGGTTACCATTCCTAATCAGCGCTGTTACACAGCAGGAGCCACCATGGAGATCCTCTTTTAGGAAATCAGAATCAGTGTTCAGGTAACCATGTTTCACTGCCTCCTCTATGTCATCTTCATCCCTTCTTGTAACTTCATCCATGACATTCTTTTTTAAGTTATTTGCAGCAAATTCAGCAGCTTTTGAACCTCCGTGCCCATCAAATATGCCAAAGAAAGCCTGCCATAATGATATTAACAAATTGGTAAGCAATAATCTTATAACTTTTAATGTCTACCTAGATAGCAGCATTAACATAGAGAACCAAACTAGAATTCTGCAGAGTCCGTTCCCAAACTTCCTCAAGTCAGTCAACTAACTAAATCATAATTCCGTTAGTTCAATTGGATCTTTATGAATTTTGTTTTTCCTGAGTCTGCTACTCCATCCTTTTTTGTACCAGTTATTTCTATTAACATAAATGACTGTATATAAAGGACTTCATTCTCCATCGAATAATTAAAAGGTCAGGTTATTAACTTTCTTCTTTCTATCCTTCAAAGTAGTAAATAACAAGCTAGATAGAGAGAAAAATCACAATAATTTCTTCAACAACTAGATCGGGCCCATACAAATTCATATAATAAATAGGTAAATAAGTAGTCTCAGAGATTTTCACCTGTTTGGCCTCGCCTTGAAGATTAACGGCAGCTGAATAACGATCTTCCATGTACTCTCGCCTGCCTCTCTTACAATACACAGAGAACCCAAGCCCTTCAGCCTCTAAAACATCTTGAGCTACCGAACAAGACGGCGTCGGCGGAACCCCAAAAGAGAGAGACGAGACGGGAATCGCAAGCCTTGCAGGCCTCTTCCTCTTCAAAACGGTACCGTTAGGCGAGGTGGACGACGAAGAAGCTGAGGCGGAGGCGGAATTGGAGAGGGCCGTGGGAGGAGGAGGCTTGAGGAGGCGGAGGCGGAAAGGCGAGGAAGGTGAAGAAGGCGAAGAGGAAGAAGATGGAGCGGAAGAGGAAGGCTTGAGATGGGACAAAGAGAGAGAAAGGGATTCCGGTGAGGAAGAGATGACGACGGAGGGCTTGTTGCAGAAGAGAGAAGACGACGGAGAGAATACCGGCGAGTTAGATAAGGCGACGGAGCACGACATGGCTGAAGCTCCGAGATTGAAGATTGATGAAGTAGGAGGAGGGGGAGGGATTTGGAGAATGGGTCAAAGAAAGGAATGATCGGAATGGGTCGCTGTGAAGAAAGATTTTGTGAACGTTGGGGTTCAGTTTGAATGTTGAATAGAGATGAGTTTGTTGGGGGGAGAGAGAAGCGAGAAAAGTATATATAGGGAGGGAGTAGGTGTGGGGTCCAGTGGGCCAGGGAGGTTCGTTCTATTTGCGTGTTATTCGATTCAACGTACGTTGAGTTGAACCCTTCTTTGATTCTGATTTGGCCACCTTGGGTTCTTCGTTAGTCCTCACCGCACCCCCAATTGGCGTCTTTTGCCCAGTCTATCCATGAGCTACACGTGTCACCGAATATTTTGCAACTTTCTCACCAAAATTTATCATCTTAAGGGGAAAAAATCCCTCATAAATCCCATTTTCTGCTAAGCTAAAAGTTTAAAATTGAGTTTTGAGTGCCTAACAAGTTCAATATATACAACAGAATTTAAATTCACGATCTTATAAATTAAACTATTTTCAACCACCTGTTTGTAATTATAATAGTGCATGTTTGGGAATCCGTTGGAAGGACGATTTTACGAATTCTGAGGTAAGTATGTGATAGGAGTTTTGTTTCGACTTACATACAACGTGATTGGGAATCACTTTCGAAACACAAACTTTGTATCGCTAGCGTGAAATTATAGGGATGGATGATTTTAAATATTTTTGATACATTCATAATAGCCCCTTTTGTCCTTAATATTCTTAAATTTTATTTAATACATTTTAATATGTGATAGTAGTTATTCTTTTTATGTTTAGCTGAATTTTTGTCAACTTTGTATGATTGAATTTAGATTTCCTTTAAACAATGACCACATGGCATATCATTCTTTTTTGTTAAAATAAAAAAAATTGTGAGTGGGTGTGATGATTGGAGTATGAATTTTGATCTCAATTTTGATGGAAAATGTAAAAAAAATAAATAAAAATTCTTCACGTATTGAAAAAGAATACCAACAAAATAAATATTTAAAATCTGAAATCAACTTATAAAAAATACAATGAAAGATGATTAAGAAGAGAGAAAGTAGACTTTATACATATTTAATTTTTTGCTATTAAAAAACAAAAAAAACACCATCATATTTGAAGGGAAACATAGAATAATTCTGAACACGTTTACGAACGCGGTGGATAAGTAATTTTACCATTTACAAAATAAATGTATGAAAGAGATTATCTCATTTTATAAAAAAAAATATTATTGAACGTAGGTTTAATTTTTCAGAAAGTAATTTCAAAACGAAGAACTGGCGAGCAAGTGGGATACAGTAGTATTATTAGATAGAGTGGAAATAGCTGTAAGCTGACTGGGAGAAGAAGGAAGCAGGAAATTGCAATGGACAGAGAAATATTAATTAATTAATTTTTTTTAATTTAATTAAAATAATGCATGGAGAGAGTGGTAATGGCTAGACGCAACACGTTATGAGGATGAATGGAAGAGAAGCTAACGAAATCTTGTTGACTAAGGAATCGACTGTGTTGACTTCTCCACTCATCCACAAGTCAACACAGTTTTTGGAAAAAAACTTCTGAAATAAATTTATACATTAGACATTTTTAGAATTTAGATGTAATTTTAAAAATATCTTTTACAGATTCCGAGTTAAAACCTAAGTTTTGGAGAATAGATTTTAGAAAATAGTTTTTACAGATTCCGAGGTAAAACCTAGATTTTGCAAAATAGTTTTTACAGATTCCGAGGCAAAACCTAGGTTTTGGAGAATAGATTTTGGAAAATAGCTTTTACAAATTCTAAGGCAAAACCTAGGTTTTAAAAAGTGATTTATATTTGAGAAGTTATTGGATTCGTTTGGTAAAACGGTGGAGAAGTACTTTTACCATTTACGAAGTAAATGTGCAAAGGAGATTATCTCGTTTTGTTAAAAAACACTGTTGAACGTGCTTTTGGAGTATTGAGAAGCTTTCCCAAACACCCCCATTAGCTTTTACGGATTCTGAGGCAAAAAAGTGGGTAGGAAAAAAGAAAGAGAAAGAATGAAAAGTAGGAAAAAGGAAAGAGAAGAAAGAAAAAGTAGGAAAGAGAAGAAAAAGAAGAAAAAAGTAGGAAAGAAGAAAGACAAAGAAGGAAAAAAGTAGAAAAAATGAAATATGAAAAAGTAGAAAAAAGAGGAAAAAGTAGGAAAGAGAAAATCTAGGTTTTAAACAGAGATTTTGTAACCAAAATAGCTTTTGGGAAAAAAAATTTGCTTGGACAAAACCTTGATTTTAAGGTAAAACCTAATTTTTGAAACCAAACCTAAGTTTCAGAATGGGTTTCCAAACAAGCCATTAATTGGAGACATTAGTCTCTAACTTACCATGCTTATAAGTCATAATATCCGTTTGAGAAAGTGGTGGAAAAATATTTTTATAGTTTACGAGGTAAATTTGTGAAAGATATTATTTTGATTTATGAAAAATATTATTGAGCGTGTGTTTATGAAACTCAAACAATCTTGCAAATAGGCTGATAACCCTTTCATTATGACATAATGCTAATTAAATACTAAGTAAGTTGTCGCATAATACAATAAGGGCTTGTTTGGAAGCCCAGTTTGGAAACCTAGGTTTCAAAACCTAGGTTTGAAACCTAGGTTTTCTCTTTCATACTCTCTTTTTACTACTTTTTTTCTCTTTTCTCTTTCTTACTTTTTCTCTATTTCTCTTTCTTACTTTCCTCTTTTCTACCCACTCTTTCTTACTTTTTTGCCTCGGAATCCGTAAAAGCTATAACTTCCCAAATATAAATCACTTTTCAAAACCTAGGTTTTACCTCGGAATCTGTGAAACCTGGGTTTCAAACCTGATTTCCAAACAAGCCGTAAGACGGATTCCCATGTGTGATTGGAAAATATTAGTAAATTGATTTAAGCATCTCCCAACTATAATTGAAAAAATTATAAGGATATAATTAAAAATGATGTAAATTTATAAGAATTTGCATATTTTTTAATTTAAAAACAATAAAAGACTTGAGTTCTTAATTGTTACCAAATTAAAAATAAAGTGTAAGTTGTTTTCCATGAGTGAAAATGATGTAAGTTGTTCTTCCATCAATGATTAATTGTTAGAGATGAATGGTAAGTAAGGAAATAACATTTGTAGTTAAATATTAGGTCTTCCCAGGGGCCTTTGAACATTTAACAAAGTTCGATAGTAATTGTACCCATTTGCTCAGTGTTTATAAGGTTTTAAACGCACGTTCAACAGTGTTTTTCACAAAACGAGATAATCCCCTTCACATATTTGTCTCAACTTATGTAAAAACACTTCTCTATTAAACGGATGCATTACCGCATCTTATAATAATTAATTGGATTCCTCCACCAATTGTAGCTCGTATTAAGCAATTTAATTACAGTTACTTGCTAAAAATCCTAAAAATGATTTTTTTTTTCTTTGTAACTAACAACCAATCATGAACACCTATGATTGATCTCTAGGAAATCATAACTAATTTTAAGCTATGCACAACCGAATCCAAAAGACTAAGTCTTTCATTCTCCTTTTCCTAGTTTCATATCACACCTTTTTATGGTTCAATCTTTGTTCTCTGTGACATCTTTCAATATCAATGTCATTTCTCCTTTACATTAATAAAGATTCTTTTAATAAAATATGAACAATAATTTAAAAGCACCCACCCTAAACCTTCTTTAAAATAAACAGTAAATAATTAAATTACATAAATTTAAAAATTAGTTCAAATTAGAAAAGTGCTTATAGATATATCTCCTAAAGATTTTTTTTAATATATGCATGAATTCAAACAGAAAGTTTGTATTTATACAGGCAAAGTCCCTTACACTAAAATTAACACATCTTGATGAAAATATAAGTAAGTATTCTGAATTAATATCAATAAATAAATACTCTATTGATAATGAAAACCCACTAAACTTTGTCAAAAGTATAAAAAAATAAAAGAAAGAAAAACTCACTAATTTCATGTGATTAGGGGATGAAAAGATTGGTTCCTTTTCTATTTAATTTTAAAAATGTGTGTTCACACTAAAGCCAAAAAAATAAAAATAAAAATTGAGAGTTCACACGAGAGAGGGGTGATGACGTGGCGCAACACGTTAATAGGGAAGAATTGAAGAGAAGTTATGGCTCGTTTGGTACGTTGGAATTGATTTCGATGGAAATGGAAATGGATATGGAGATGAAGATGGATATGGAGATGGATATGGAAATGAGGTATAAAAGTGTGTTTGGTATATACATGGAATTGAGATATTATTTGTATTAAATATTTATATTTAATATGTGTAATTACCAACATGCCCTCAACCAAAAAATCACTATCGTCATCCTTCAATCCCAGAACCATTCCCCGGCGTCATCGTGCTTCAATGTTTCTCCACCGGCGTCGTCGTGCTTCAATGCTTCTCCACCGGCGTCGTCGTGCTTCAATGTTTCTCCACCGGCGTCGTGCTTCACTGTCGTAATGTTTCAATCCCAGAACCATTACCGACATCGTCGTGCTTCACTGTCGTAATGCTTCACTGCCGGGTTTTGCTCACCGATGCTTGCTGCGCTGTCGATGGGATGCGATGTCGATTGGTTTTGCCGTCGTGGGTGGGTGCGCCGCCGCTGGGTTGCACCGTCGCTGACTTGCTGGGTTGCTCCATCACTGGGTTGCTCCGTCTTGTGTGCCAGTGCGGGTGCTTCGTGGTTGCTGGAATACAATGAATTACTGTGCATGAGTGGGGTATTTTTGTCCACAATTTTTCAGCTCCATGGAATTAGATCAATTCCATCAGTTTGAGGGTGGAATTGAAATGAGGTGTTTTGGTGGAATTCAATTCCACCTAGATTCACAATTCCATCAAACCAAACATGCAAGCTGATGGAATTTAATTCCAAATCCATTTCCATCACCCCCATTTCCACCCTACCAAACGGGCCCTTAATGAAAGTTTGTTGACTAAGGAATCGACTGTGTTGACTTCGCCACTCAGCCACAACCGTCTTCCTTCCTCCACCCTCTCCCCTCATTCTTCTTAGGCCACTTTGAAGGGAAATCACCATAATGCCCTGCGGCGGAAGATAAACACACCATACATGTTTTGGAATTTTGAAGTGATGAAAAATTAAAATTCACTTAATTTTTAATAAGAGCCCTGTATTTTTTTAATCGTTGTTCTTCCATCAATAGTTAATTGAATATTAATTTATTTACGATCATTTGTGAAAAAAAATCCTAAAAATGATTTTTTTTCTTTATAATTTACAACCAATCACCAACAATCTATGATTGATCTCTAGAAAATGATAACTAATTTTCAACTATGAACAAGGACTAAGTCTTTCATTCTCCTTTTCCTACTTTCATATCACACCATTTATAACACCTTTCAATAATCAATATCAATGTCATTTCTCTTTTATATTAATAAAGATTCTTTTAATAAAATATGAACAATAATTTAAAAAGCACCCACTCTAAACCTTTTTTTAATAAATAGCAGATAGTTAAATTACACAAATAAAAAGTTCGGTTCAAATTGGTTAAATGCAGTAAACACATAAAATGGTGCTTACAGGTATCCTGAAGATTTTTTTTTAATATTTGCATGAATTCAAACTAAAAGTTTGTATTTAAACGGTTAAAGTCCATTCCACGGAAATTAACATATCCCGGTAACAATATAAATACTTTGTTGATAATGAAAACCCACTACACTTTGTCAAAAAAAGATAAAAAATAAAAAGAAAGAAAAATCACTAAACTCTTGTGATTAGGGGATGAAAAGATTCTTTCCTTTTCTATTTCATTTTAAATGTGTGTTCACACTTAAGCCAAAAAAAATAAAAAAAATAAAAAATTGTGTTTTCACACGAGAGTGTGGATAAGAGCTGAAGTGGGGCCCACGGAAGAGTTGATTAGGAATTGATTAGGGTAGGGTAGGGTAGGGTAGGGTAGGGTAGGGGGACTTCTGGAAGGGTTCAACCGATCAAGTTACCGTTGGAGAGGAAGGCGCTAAACATTGATAGGCACTCCCACCTTCCTTGTTGGCTCCATGACCGTTACGTGTCCCTCTCGTGAAATACCACAAATACCCTCACTGGCTACATTCCCGTTGCTGCCCTTGCTTCCAATTTACCGTTAACACCTTCACTGCAACGCCCCCCTTCTCTCTCACACGCTCAACTAGAAGCTTACCACCAATTCCAATTCATTTTGGCTCTTGCAATTTTGTAAAATAAATATTATTTTTTATTTTTAATATAAAATCAATTGACTTTGTATAGAGATTGAGAAAGCTGAATACATTACTTATAAATTGATTAATTTAATTATGTATATAAATAAATACTTTAAAATAATATTTCTAACTTTGCTGATCTTTTCAAAATATCAATTGAATTTTTTATATTAAGGGCATGAGGTAGTAGCTCCAACAAATTAATATATGCTTTTTAATTTCTTTCTTCAATAAATAGTGTGCTTAATTTAAAAAAAAAGTATTATGTTTTATTTAAAAACGATAGGATAAATTCATTTTCATTTTCAATTTGATTTATCATATATAATGAATAAATAAATCCGATCTTTAATATAAGAGTTTGTTGGTTTCTCTTAGAGAAAATAAGAAAGCTATTTGAATTATATATATTATTTTAAAACTAATTTGCTAACACATAAATCTAATGCTATACATAATAATTTTATAATATATGTTATAATTAAATAATTTATTCAACCCTTTTAATTACCTCAAAAAATCAATTGACATTTATTTAAAAACCGATAGTAATTTACAAGAAAATAAAAGCCTTTCAAACTAGATAGGGCTTTTTTAATATATAAACATTTAATTAAGTTGGGTTCAAGAGTTTATTATGGTCACGATATACCTTCATGCTAAAAAAATTAATGGAATCTTATATTCAAAATAAGAAGTAATAATAGTTTTAGTTAAAAAACACCTGTATGAAAAAGTACACATAGGACCCCTAAATTTCATTAAATAAATAAGTGGGAGGGGATATTTTATTACAGGTAAGAAGCATGGAGGGGGCCAAGTGCCAATGAAAGAAATTTAAACGCAAGGTAATATGCTGATTTTAATTAGTAGTATAAACTACTTTTTCAATGTGATTTAAAATTTATGGAGGAGTAAGTATGTGAGAAAAATTTTATCTCAACTTACGTAAATATACTTTTACGATGATCACACAAAAGACAAAGCAATTAGAACTTCTTCTATGTTTGACTCTCCTACTTTGACTATTTCTACAATAAACTATCCACGATTTAAATTTGGACGGTTTGGACGGCAGCAATAATGACACTTTTTGTTTGCTCCTAGATATGGAGTGATTCATAGTAGAGCAGTATTATTCCTTTTCAATAATTCAATATTCACATAACTGGATCTTGATAAATCAGGATAATATTATGCCCACTTGAGAATGCGTGGAGAAATATTTTTACTCAAATTGAGATAAATATGTGGAACCGATTATCTCATTTTACGGAAAAACATTGTTGAATGTGCGATTATCTTTTGAAAACGTTGTTTTAAACAAGCCCATTAAAAATAAGCCTCATAGCTTGAACATAGATACTCATAAATAATATATTTAATTATATAATAAGTTAAAGATATTTACTGGTGATAAAGAATACTCAGGGAATAAGTAAGCATAGGATGGGTTGAGGAGTCTGTGTTCCAACTAGTAGCGTACCCATTTAAAATTTCACTAGTACATGCAAGTCTATACACGAGTTTCAATCCATCGAAATCCCTTTGCACGTGCTACAAATGAATGGGTGGTTTTTTTTAGGTAATGGGCAACCCGTTTATAATTAGCCTTCCCTGCAACAAAGCTTGACTCAGTGTCTCTCTTTAAAACGGATGAATATTGCCCTGTGGTCAAGGTTGACTGTCAAATAAAATTTTTGACCTAAAAATGCACCATGAGAAGCTGACGTGGCAACACTCTTGCAAAATCCCCCCATCCCAGAAACACCCAACACATGCACGTCCATCCCCAGCTTTCCTCTCCCTGTTTCACCATCTCACTTATCCAATTCCAACCTTATCTCTCCTCCCTCTCATTTTCGTGACTCTCCAAGCAATCCATGGCAGTAGCTTAATTAAGCTACTGGGGAGTGTGTGT
>JANTPZ010129701.1:0-15156 GCA_025593235.1 Vachellia pachyceras
GAATATTTTGGGCATAAAACTCTCCAAGTAAGAATCACAACCAAGAAAGTCAATATGATTCCCTTCAGTAGGAATCAAACAGTCAACCAAATGAACTCTATTTAGCTTTGTCAATCACAAAACAACTCAATACACAATAATCCAAGTTTGGCTCAACCGAGACCAAGCATTTACATACAAATCACATAGTCCAACTCGGAATCTAAGTAATCCATAAAGTAAATACAGATTGAAAGCAAATACTCCCCTTTCGGCACTTCGAATTCCGGCTTACTCCATCTTCAAGAGTTTGGAGATGCTCAGCTCCTCATGGAAGGAAGAATCATACTCCGAATGGATGGATGAAGCATTGTAGATGGGTGGATGATGGAAGATGAAGGTGGAATAGGGTTTGGATGGATGGAAATGAATGGGAATCTCTCTTCTTGGCTCTTAGCCTCCTTTTTCCTCTATGTACAGTCTCTCCTCCTCAAACCTCGAAATATACCCTAAATAGGGTGTTGCAACCGTTCTGGGTCGGGTTTTACGAGTTGGATCGGGTAATTTTCCATCTGGAGCAAACATCAGGTGCTGATACGCGATTTTCGCCGCGGCCAACTTTGTATTTCACCGCGGTAAAACTCTCCCGAGTGTTCTTGACTGATACTGGAACTTTGGTCGCAACGAATCTTGAATTTGGTCGCGGCGAACTTTCCCAGAGCTGCTTTTCTTCCACTCATAAGGAATTCCTGAAATGAAATAGCAAATTTGGGCAGTATCATTTGCTCATGATGCAATTTAGGCACAACAAATCATTATTCATGGCATATGACCCCAAAATTACACTAATCCAAGTCAACAACTCCTAATACCAATTTAAGCATAAAAGGTTCACGTATGGACTAAATTTGATTCTAAAACCCTGGAAATTCCAACAGAAAACTAATACTATCATGACTACATCAGCTAGATCGGGTTATTTTCCTTCTGACGTAAAAATCAAGTACTGCGCGATATTCGTCGTGGCCTAATTTGGGTTTCACCGTGGCGAACCTCTCCCGAGAGTTCATTACCTGATTGCTTGAACTTTGGCTGCGGCGAAAATTGAATTGTGCCGCGGTGACCTTCTCCTGATCTGCTTCTCTTGCCCTTTTGTATGGAGTTCCTGAAATGAAATAGCAAATATGGGCAGTATCATTTGCTCATGAAGGATCAAATCATTATTCGTGGCATATGTACCCAAAATCACACTAATCCAAATCAACAACTCCTAATCTCAGATTAATCACAGAAGGATCATGTATAGGCTAAAATTGACTCTAAGACTCTAAAAATTCAAGCAGGCACTAATACAAATAAAGCTCAATCAAATTCCCCCACACTTAAACCTTTGTACTCCTGAACAAAGCTTTTCAAAAACTTAAAAACAATTAATGCACTTAGGAAATGTACTCATAGGTCCGGGACTACAGAGCTTGGTAGAATCATTCATCAAGGAATCAGCAATTATAATGGCAAAAGCAATTATAAATTAAACTCTAAGAGAATTCAATTCAAGAGACCGAATAAAAGAGACTTCCTCTCCAAAGTTAGAAGTGTCTCTCTCAGCTCACCATGTAGGGACAATTTTCACTCATGGTCTGCTCATTCAAATCTCTACCATAGGCTTGTAATTATTCTACCTCTCTACCACAAGATTAATTAAATGCGAATCAAGAGGGCTTAAAGGTTTAAAATGGATGATGGGGTTCTAAAGATAATGAAATGAAATAATGAAGTGAGATGAAATTCTTGAACACACAGCACCGAAAAAGTATAAATTCTTTAGCAAGACTTAAGAGAAATTTATTTTTATATATATTTTTATTTATTTATTTGTATTTATTTCTATTATATATATTTATTTTTTTCTTTTCCTTTTTTTCTTTCTTTTCTTTCTTTCTTTTTTTAAGCTTGCATGTATAAGGATATTTTTTTTTCAAGTGCTAGTTTTCAAGACTGAATGGCTCAAAAGGGTAGCAAAGGATGAAATAGTGAAGGATTTGTGTTTGGGCTAAACGAAAGGTTTTGAAATGAATGCCTCTATCCTTTTCACAAAATGTTGGATCATAAAGCTTTGATTAAGAATCAGGACAAGTTCTAGAGAGATTACGAATCAACACAAACCCACTCTAATCAAATGAAATTAGGCCTAATTATCCTCACGACAAGGCTAATGTCTCAATTAAACAGTCTTAAGAACTAAAAACGCCAAGGGTAAATTCAAAATCAATTACTAATAACTCAAAAAATGTGATTAACCAAATACTTTGATCCTTAGACTCATACATCAATCTCCCAATGCATTGGCTATGAAAATCACATTTTCATAAGCATTGCTCAAGAATGTTAAAGGCATTAAAGATGATAGGAACTTTTACTTCAAAAATTCAAAACCCTAATTAAAATTTATATATATGCACTGAGGTTTCACCGCGGCTAACCAATAAGTTGGTCGCGGCGAACCACACCCGAGAGGTGATTCTGTGTGCACGTGATTTTCACCGCGGCGCAACCATAAGATGGTTGCGGCAAAACTCACCCGAGAGGCTGAACTGCTTATTTAAAGACTTTCACCGCGCTGAACAACAGAGTTGGTCACAGCGAAAATGGTCAGAAAGCAAAAGTTAAGTTCAATTCCTCTGAAAATTCAATATTTTTTCTTTTTCGAAAAATTTAAAAGAAACTTGAAAATTTCCCAAGTTTTAAGACAAAAATAGCCCCCACATTATCCTTCAAAAAGTTTCAAAAATTTCAGTTGCAGTTAAAAATCAGAATATTACTTGGGAACACTCTAAATTCTAAATCTTCCCCCACACTTAGTTTAAACATTGTCCTCAATGATTGGAAGGTAAGATTTACAAATCAATGCACGCGGCATTCGCAAGCAAAAATCAAACATCCATATGCTCATGCAACAAAATTCAAGAAAACAGCAAAGGAGAATCTATATATATACATATACAGTTGAAATGACTAAGTAAGCAAAGTTCTCATTCAATTTATAGCAACCAGACTTTCATGTTCTACTTGGCATAAAGAAAGCTAGAGATCAAACTGAGGGGAGTTTATTAAATTTATTAACTTCAAACTCTAATTACTATATTTTCTACTAGACAGTTCCTCTCCCACATTTAACTCACCAGAAATAGAAAATCACAGTAACAGCGTAAGTGAAAGAGAGGAACAACCTGATAGCTAAGGCGGATTGAAGTTCTCGGGGTAGTGCTTCAATAGATGCCCATTAACTTTCATAATAGCTCCAATGTCTTCATCTTTGAGCTCCACCATACCAAAATTGTGCCTTTGTTACTAGGAAAGGTCTGTCCCAATGATCGTTGAATTTTCCATGTTTAAAGCGAAAACGAGCCTTGAATAGCAGCACTTTATCACCCTCCTTGAAGTTCTTCCTTAAGATGTCATGTACCAACTTAGGCTTTTCCTTATACATCCGGGCATTTTCATAAGCTTCAATGTGTAATTCTTCCATTTCCTGCATTTAGAGCTTTCTTTCATTTCTAAGAGCTTCCATGTCCATGTTACACTGTTTAACCGCCCAATATGCTTTATGATCCAGCTTCATCAGAAGATGGCATGGTTTACCGAATACCAATCGGTATGGTGACATCCCAATCGGTGATTTATAAGCCATTTTGTAGGCCCATAATGCTTCTTCCAAGTGTAGGCTCCAGTCCTTTTTCGATGGTTTCACCATCTTCTCTAGGATGCGCTTCACCTCTCTATTTGACACTTCAGCTTGACCATTGGTTTACGAATGATATGTGGTGGAGATTTTATGGTTGACACTAAACTTTGAAAATAGTTTAATAATAATTCTATTACAAAAGTGGCTGCCCCTATCATTTACTATGGTTTTGGGAATTCTAAACCTACAGAAAATGTTTGACTTGACAAATTTCAATACAGTTACGGCATCATCTTTTCTAGTAGGAATTGCCTCAATCCATTTGGAAACATAAACGGCTAAGAGTATATACACAAATCCAAAGGATGACGGAAAAGGTCCCATAAAATCAATACCCCAAACATAAAAAATTTCACATAATAGCAAGGGTTGTTGAGGCATTTCATTACGTTTACCTAATCCCCCAAAGCGTTAACATCTATCGCAAGTGCAACAGAACAAATATGAGTCCTTAAATAAAGAGGGCCAATAAAATCCTGAATCTAAGACCTTTCTAGCTATCCTCCACGCACTAAAATGCCCTTCACAAACCATAGAATGGCAGGCCAAAATGACAGGCTCAAATTCCTCATCTGATATGCATTTTCTTATTACTTGATTGCTACACATCCTCCATAAGTGAGGTGCGTCTCATATGTAATGCCTGGACTCACTTTTGAGCTTTAACACCTGAGGTGAAGTCATAAAAGGTGGGGTAAATCCATTAACTAAATAATTAACAACATTGGTATACCATGGCTCCCTAACAATTAAAGCACATAGTAGTGAATCTGAAAATGAATCACAAGTTAAGTCAGAGGAATCTACTCCCCTGGTATCATCTGGTAATCGGATTAGGTGATCCACCACTTGTTTCATAGATCCCATCTGTCCTTAATTTCCACATCGAACTCTTAAAGGAGCAAAGCCCATATGATTAATCGTGGTTTTGATTGAGGCTTTTTTAGTAAGTATTTAACAGCTGCATGGTCAGTGAAAACAATAATATGAGAGCTCAATAGATATGGTCTAAACTTTTCTAATGCAAACACAACATCAAACAATTCATCTTCAGTTGTGGCGTAATTTATTTGAGCTAAGTCTGAGGTCTTGGATGCATAAGCTATATCTCTGGCAACCTTATCAATTTTCTGCCCAAGCGTTACCCCTACGGCACAATTTGAAGCATCGTAAGAAAGTTTAAATGCTAATTCCCAATTTGGGGCAATTAATATAGTGCATAAACAATCCCCGTATGATTTGGGTAGTCATAATTCTTGCTAGAGACCGCTTACGACTTGTGGGCTGATGTTGAGTTTAGCCCACTGCCAACTTTATATGGGCCTACAGGGTCGCGCGCAAGAACATCCCAAAATAAGCTTTATATCTAGGGATTATTCGACTTTTACATATATGTGTATATAAATGTTGAAATTCAAAATTGCACAATATTATATAAATAATATTTGTGTGTTAGTTTAATTTATTTGATAAATTAAACAACTAATGTCAATTTAATTTATGAGGATAAATTAAATATGTTTGCTCATTATTTGGATATGATTTGATCAGATCAATTTAATCCAAGTTAAGATTGCAAAATTCGAATTTAACATTTTCAATATATAATTTCAAAATTCAAGATTGGATCTTGATTATCTTTTGAAATTTGTATTTCAAGATTAGATCTAGAATATCTTTGAAATTCAAAATTTAATATTAGATCTTGATTATCTTTTTAAATTGAATTTCAAGATTAGATCTAGAATATCCTTTTGAAATTAAAATTCGAATTTTCAAGATTAATCTTTTATTATGATGTACTCCATGAGCTTTATAAAGATAAGTGCTCGTGGATAGAAGAGGATAAGAAATTTCAAATTTCAACCTATCCTTGAGCCACGAAACCCTAGAGAGAGAGTGGAACAAAAGAGGCGCTGGCACACCGCTATTGTTGGAGACTGTTCGCGTGGATACCGGTCGAGGGAGGCGATTGAAAGAATGTCGGCTCCTCGTGATCGAAAGCAAGAACGCGAGACGTTGTGGAACCTGAAGAGATCCAGATGCAAAGCAAGGGATAATCTTGAAATGCAAAAGGTACGCCTTCATCTCCTCGATCTAAACGCCTTTGACAGATCCGTATTTGGGATTAGAAAATTTTTAAATTCCGCTGCGTGTATGTTCTAATCCCAACAGTGGTATCAGAGCTGTGTCAATTGTGCGTTTAGATTGAGTTTGTGTGATTAGAATGAGATGTATGCTTCCTTTAATTCATATATACGTTATGATTGAGAATATGATATATAGATTATATATAGGTTCTCAAATTCTTGAAGCATGTATGTTGTAAGCATGTATGAGTGATGTATGTGATACATAACATGTATGTTTTAATTTTGTATATGATACACCATGTATGCATTTTTCGAATCTATTCATATGAGGGGATATATGTGCGTATACATATGTTCATGCGTTCATACGATCACTGGTTCGTATATGACACGAATCTGCAATACATGTGATGTATTGTTATGGTCATGGGTCTATATGCTCTATTAAATCTAGAAGAGTTCTCCACAATAAAGAAACTGGATTTAGAATTTTGCTTCTGGGGGCGCTGCCCCCAGAGACCCCCGTAAGGGTGTTGCCCCTTGACCCCGCCTAGAAACTATGTTTATGCGTTCGACCCCGTATGCGTAGCACGTTATAATCTGAACACAGTAAGAATCATTTGTACTTTGATAAATTATTGCTTATTGTGATCTAATCTTGAATGATTGAATGGGTATGGTGAAACAACATGGCTTTAGTTTTACAAAGAGTTGTGAAATTTAAATACGGCCTGCGTGTCGTGCCTTCCTCTAAAGATTCTTGATGTAAATTCTTCTCTCATCTCACTCCCCCTTGTATGTTTAAACGAGGTCTCTTTCAATGTAATCTTTAATCTTTTCTAGAATTCCTCTCATTGGCTTGGGAGGATATAGGTTAGGGCATCCATGTTGTCTCATGTTTATTATGTTCTTTTGATTAGATCATTGCATGATAGTTTATGATAATTAAATGTGGTATTGTATGAGATATGACAACAACCCATATTATATTCATGAAATTAATTTGTTGAACCCTCCGAATGAATCTTAAGTCATTATGCCATCAATTAATGAATAATTGTCAAAACCTCGATCGCTCAGTTGTAGGTTCCACCAAATTGGATGCATTTGAGTTATCTTGGGAAGACAATCGTGAGTAATGGTGATATCCACACAATTCATTATTGTCTTGACTTAATTGAGATTATCAAAATGGTTTTGGATCTCAAGGCATTAGATGAGGTTAAACATGCCAGGTCATATGATGGTCGAATCCCATAAAACCTAAGAGTTACATATGATGTAATTGGTAAAGGGCTACCTTCCTAAATAACTTAAATTTAATGTCTTGCCAAAGCGGAGTTAGGTTGAAGTGAAATATAGATCTTAGTCCACTAATTATATTGAGGGTTTTATTTCATTTTAGTGGGAAATTACTAATATGCTTCGCATATTTTGAAATTGTAGAATCATGTCGACTACTAATACTGTTACGCTATCACAACGATCGGTCCTTGAGAAGGAAAAACTCAATGGGACAAACTTTCTCGACTGGTTCAGGAACTTGAGAATCATTCTCAAGCACGAAAGAAAGGCTTATATCCTTGATCGGCCCATTCCTGATGAGCCTGCAGCCAATGCTCCTAGAGCTCACAGAGATGCTTACATGAAGCATAAGGATGACTCTGTGGATGTAGGATGCCTTATGCTAGCCACCATGGCTCTAGAGATCCAAAGAGATATGGAACACATGGAGGCTTATGAGATGATTGTTCATCTCAAGGAAATGTTCTAGCAACAGGCAAGGCAGGAGAGGTTTGAGACCACTAAGGCCTTACATTCTTGCAAGATGGCTGAGGGTGCATCAGTTAGCTCCCATGTGTTAAAAATGAAGGGCTACATTGATCACCTTATGAGGCTAGGATTTCCCTTGAGTCAGGAGTTAGCTACAGATTTGATCTTGAACTTACTCCCTGACAGTTATAACCAGTTTGTCATGAATTACAACATGAATAACATGGAGAAATCTGTTTCTGAGCTGTATGAGATGCTCAAAACAGCTAAGTAGAGCATCAAGAAAAAGCCTAGCACTGTTTTGATGGTTCAAAAAGGGAAGGGCATGAAAAAGAAAGGCAAGGGTAATGGGAAGGGTAAAGGCTTCGCTGGTAAGACCAGAAGGCCAAACAAACCTGAAACCAAGTCCACGCCTAATAAGGCTAAGCCTCCAAAGGATGGAGTATTATAAAAAAGAAATTGCAAGCTCTTCCTGGAAGATCTAAAAAAGAAAAGGAAGGATAGCGGGGCTATCTCTTCAGGTATATATGTTATAGATATTCATTTTTCTACTTCCTCTGCATGGGTATTGGATACTGCATGTGGTTCTCACATCTGTACAAATGTGCAGGGTCTCAAGGACAGTAGAAAATTGAAGAAGGGCGAAGTGGACCTACGCGTTGGGAATAAAGCAAGAGTTGCTGCTCTAGTTGTAGGCACTTATGAATTGGTTCTGCCCAGTGACCTTTTGTTAGTTTTGAACAATTGCTTTTATGTTCCTACTTTAAGTAGTAATATTTTTTCGCTTTCTTATTTGGATAAGGAAGGTTATACTTCCATTGCCGGGAATGGCAAATGTTCTATTTATCGTAATGACATTTTTTATGCTGATGGTGATCTGCACCTTGATCATTACCTTTTGAATTTAGAACATCCCGCAAGTGGAAATATCTATAACATAACTTCTAAGAGGATTAAATCAAACGATTTGAATCCAACCTACCTATGGCATTGTCATCTAGGCCATATAAATGAGAAACACATTTCTAAACTTCACCAAGATGGATTTCTGAACTCTTAATTTTCAATCTATCGACACGTGCAAATATTGCTTATTGAGAAAGATGACTAAGGCACCTTTTACTGGGCACAGAGAGAGGGCCACTGATTTATTGGGCCTCATACATACCGATGTATGTGGACCACTAAGCACACCTGCCAGAGGAGGTTACATGTACTTCATTACTTTTATAGATGATTTTAGTAGATATAGCTATATTTATCTAATGAGACATAAATCTGAATCTTTTGAAATGTTCAAAATATTCCAAAATGAAGTGCAAAACCAACTTCGCAAGATAATTAAGAGCCTTCGATCTGATCGAGGAGGTGAATATTTGAGCTAAGAGTTTGTTGACCATCTTAGGAGTTGTGGGATAATCTCACAACTCACTCCTCCAGGAACCCCACAATGGAATGGAGTTTCTGAAAGGAGGAATTGAACTCTTTTAGATATGGTTCGATCTATGATAAGTCAAACAGATCTTTCACCTTCCTTTTGGGGCCATGCACTGAAACAGCTGCGTTCACACTGAATCGTGTTCCATCTAAGGCAGTTGAAAAGACACCATATGAGATATGGACTGGAAAGAAACTGAGCTTGTCTTTTCTCAAGATTTGGGGATGTGAGGTCTATGTTAAATAGCATGCCTCTGATAAATTACCAAGCAGATCCTCCAAATGCCTTTTCGTGGGGTATCCCAAGGAAACAAAGGGATACTATGTCTATAATCCCACCGAACACAAAGTGTTTGTTGTTCGAAATGGTGTCTTTCTAGAAAGAGAGTTTATCTCTAAAAGAAAGTTCGAGAATCTCAAGACCCCACAGAACCACTAATGGAAGACATAGAAGACTCACAAGATGTTGTTGAGCCTCTTCAAGTAACACAAAACCTACGAAGGTCTGATAGATTACGACAACCACCTCAAAGATATGGATTTCTGGTTACTGGGAGTCATGATGTGTTGCTCATTGAACACAATAAGCCAACCACCTATCAAGAGGCTGTAGTAGGACCAAACTCTGATAAGTGGCTAGATGCTATGAAGTTTGAAATGCAATCCATGTATGATAATCAAGTATGGACCTTGATTGACCCACCTGAAGGTGTAAAAACCATTGGGTGTAAATGGGTTTTTAAAGAGAAAACTGATATGGATGGCAATGTCAGTATCTTCAAGGCAAGACTGGTTGCAAAAGGATTCACACAAACTCATGGTGTCGATTATGATGAAACCTTTTCCCCAGTAGAAATGGCCAAGTTAATCAGAATCCTTCTAGCTATTGCGGCATATTATGACTATGAAATATGGCAAATGGACGTTAAGACAGCTTTTCTTAATGGAAAGCTGCTTGAGGATGTGTATATGACACAACCTCAAGGATTTGTACGTTCGAAGGATTTTGGTAAGGTATGCAAGCTTTAATGGTCCATTTATGGATTAAAGAAAGCATCACGGAGTTGGAATCATCATTTTGATGAAGTAGTCAAAGAGTTTGGCTTCATTCAAAACATGGATGAACCTTGTGTTTACAAGAGAGTCAGTGGGAGCACAATTGTATTCCTGGTGCTTTATGTTGATGACATCCTACTCATTGGGAATGACATTCCTACCTTGCAGAGTGTCAAGTCTTGGTTAGGAAATTCATTTTCAATGAAAGACTTGGGCGAAGCCACATACATCCTAGGGATTAGGATCTATAGAGATAGATCCAAGAGGCTTATAGGCTTAAGTCAGAGTACATATATAGATAAAATACTGCATAGGTTCAGCATGCAGGATTCAAAAAGAAGGTACATACCCATGTCTCATGGCACCCTTCTCTTAAAGGATCTGTGTCCAAAAACAATGGATCAGAGAAAACGCATGACTAAGATTCCATATGCCTCAGATATTGGATTGATTATGTATGCCATGTTATATACTCGACCAGATGTCTTATTCGCCTTGAGTATGACCAATAGGTACCAGTAAGATCCAGGTGAGGGTCACTAGACTGCCATCATGAATATCCTTAATACTTGAGAAGGACTAAGGACTTATTCTTGGTATACGATGGTTTGGATGATGGGCTCTGTGTAACTGCTTACACATATGCGAGTTTTCAAACTGACCAAGATAACTCTAGATCGCAGTTGGGATATGTATTCCTTTTGAATGGTGGCGCAGTAAGCTGGAAGAGCTCTAAGCAAAGTACAGTAGCTGATTCTGCAACGGAAGCCGAGTATATAGCAGCATCAGATGCAGCAAAAGAAGCCGTTTGGATTAGAAAGTTCATTATTGAACTCGGGGTGGTTCCTACCATCTCAAATCCAATAGATTTGTTTTGTGACAATAACAATGCTATTGCTCAAACCAAGGAGCCTAGGTCACATCAAAGAACCAAACATATACTCAGGCATTTTCACCTTATCAGAGAAATTAATGAAAGAGGTGATATCAAAATATGCAAAGTTCCTGGAGAAGATAATGTCGTTGATCCTCTTACCAAACCGCTTGCATAAGCAAAACATGAGGGTCATGTTAGGATAATGGGAATTAGAATAATTAATGATTCTACCTAATGCAAGTGGGAGGATGTCCTAAATGTCTCTGGTCAGTTATCTGTGTGGGAACAAAGATAAAGTAAGACCAATCTAACTTTGATAAAGGTATGGAGTGCGAGTCAAAGTCATAGGCAATTGTAAGAGTGCAAGGTACTAGACCGACCCGCTATGAGAAAGCTGCATGGATTAAGTCATTAGCCTATCTCATATGTAATCACGTCACAATGCCGTTTGACCTGAGATCATCATGGATTCCTATATGGGAGTCGCTAAGTTTTGACTTAGTCAAAAGTCACCTTTGACTGGGTGATGATAAAGGCTATGATCGGGCTTAGGGTTTTTCATGTGGAGGAATGTGAGTGATCAAAATGGGATTTGTCCCTCATATTATTTGAGAGATATTACTGGGCCCCTCGATGAGTGAGTCTGAGAAATGTATGGCGATATTGTAACGAAAAGGAGGTTTTGTTTCTGTAATCAGAATACTCAAGGATCGAGAAAGTAATGGTCAGGAGTAGGAGGATGACGTCATCCATGCCTCATCCTTGACCGAAGTATCGTGTGACAAAAGGGACATGATGTGGTTACATAAAAGGTTGCGTCGTGTTAACGATCCCCATATGATTTGGGTAGTCGTAATGTCTTGCTAGAGACCGCTTGCAACTTGTGGGCTGATGTTGAGTTTAGCCCACTGCCATCTTTATATGGGCCTACAGGGTCGCACGCAAGAACAGCCCAACTTAAGCTTTATATCTAGGGATTATTCGACTTTTGCATATATGTGTATATATATGTTGAAATTTGAAATTGCACAATATTATATAAATAATATTTATGTGTGTTAGTTTAATCTATTTGATAAATTAAACAACTAACATCAATTTAATTTATGAGGATAAATTAAATCTGTTGGCTCATTATTTGGATATGATTTAATTAGATCAATTTAATCCAAGTTAAGATTGCAAAATTCGAATTTAACATTTTCAATATATAATTTCGAAATTCAAGATTGGATCTTGATTATCTTTTGAAATTTGAATTTCAAGATTAGATCTAGAATATCTTTGAAATTTGAAATTTAATATTAGAACTTGATTATCTTTTGAAATTTGAATTTCAAGATAAGATCAAGAATATCTTTGAAATTCAAAATTTAATATTAGATTTTGATTATCTTTTGAAATTTGAATTTCAAGATTAGATCTAGAATATCCTTTTGAAATTAAAATTCGAATTTTCAAGATTAATAAAAGATTAATCTTTTATTATGATGTACTCCATGAGCTTTATAAAGATAAGTGCTTGTGGACAGAAGAGGATAAGAAATTTCGAATTTCAACCTACCCTTGAGCCACGAAACCCTAGAGAGAGTGGAACAAAAGAGGTGCTAGCACGCCGCTATTGTTGGATATTGTTCGCGTAGATATCGGTAGAGGGAGGTGATTGAAAGAACGTCGGCTCCTCGTGATCGAAAGTAAGGGACAATCTTGAAACGCAAAAGGTATGCCTTCATCTCCTCGATATAAATGCCTTTGACAGATTCGTATTTGGGATTAGAAAATTTTTAAATTCCGCTGCGTGTACGTTCTAATCCCAACATCTTTCTCCCACAACTCGAGTTTCTGAGTTTTGCTCCCTCAAACTGGTTTCTTGTACTTGCACAGAAACCTGCAAAACTTACTAAAAACACTTTGATGCTTAAGTTAGTATAATGAAATCATCAAAACAATAGTAAATCAACATTACTTACAGTTCATTGGGATTCACCATTCCTAATTCCGTTCGAATGTTCATGAATTGTTCCCTGGCTAGTGGTTTGGTGAAAATATATGCTATTTGTTGATGGGTTGGAATGAATACCACTTTAATGTCTTTCCTTTGTACATGATCTCAGATAAAGTGATGATATATATCGATATGCTTTGTCCGAGAGTGATGCACATGATTCTTGGCCAAATTGATAGTGCTGGTGTGATCACAGAGTATGGGAATTTCTGTGAAACTCACTCCTAAATCTTGAAGTCGTTGCTTCATCCAAAGCACTTGAGCACAACAACTCGCAGTAGCTATGTATTCAGCTTCTGTTGAGGATAGTGAAACTATTGATTGCTTCTTGCGGAACTAGGATACCAATGAACCTCCAAGGAACTGGCATTGACCACTTGTACTCTTCCTATCAGTCTTATAGTCACATGGTCAGAATCTGAGTATGCTATCAGCTCCACATTAGTTCCCTTGGGATACCATATTCCAAGATCAATGGTGCCTAAAAGATATCTAAAGATTCTCTTTATGTTTTCAACATGTGATTCCTTTGGTGCTTCTTGATAACATGCACACATCCCAACACTAAACTGAATATCTGGTCTAGTAGCCATGAGATAGAGTAATGAACCAATCATTCCTCTATATCGCTTGATGTCAAAGTCTATGCATTTTGCATCTGTATCAAGAAATGCTATTGAGCTCATAGGAGTGTCTGAACTTTTACACCGATACATCCTGAACTTCTTTAAAAGCTCTTTCAAGTACTTCGTATGACTTATGAAAATGTCGTTCTTCCTTTGTTTGATTTGAAGTCCGAGACAGAAGTTAAGTTCTCCCATCGTTAACATCTCAAATCCAGCCTGCATGATCTTGGCAAACTCTTGGCATAAATCATTATTATTTGCATCAAAAATGATATCATCAACATAAATTTGTGAGATTAACATATCAGATTTAGAATGCTTAACAAATAAAGTTGCATCAACATTTCCTCTAGTGAAACCTTTCTTGATTAAGAAATTGCTAAGTCTTTCATACCAAGCTCTTGGTGCTTGTTTTAAACCATAAATTGCTTTCTTAAGTTTAAAAACATGATCGGGTTTAGAAAAATCTTCAAAACCTGGAGGTTGTTTAACATATACTTCCTCTATAATAAACCATTCAGAAAAGCACTTTTGACACCCATTTGGAAAAGTTAGAAATCCATTAAGCAAGCAAAACAAGTAGAATGCGTATGGCTTCTAATCTTACCACTGGAGCATACGTTTCCTCATAATCAATCCCTTCTTCTTGATTGTAGCCTTTGGCCACTAATCAAGCTTTGTTCCTGACATTGTTTCTAGATTCGTCATGTTTATTTCTAAATACCTATTTGGTGCCTTTGACCGGATGATCATTTGGACGGGGTACTAAGTCCCAAACTTGGTTTTTTTCAAATTGATTTAGCTCTTCTTCCATAGCTATAATCCAATCATTGTCAGTCAAAGCTTCCTCACTATTTTAGGCTCTATTTTTGAAATAAAAACTAAAAATTGAGCCTCATTTAGAAATATTTTCATGTTCGTACACCTTCATTCGCTTCTCCAATCACTTGATCTAGAGGGTGGTTGCGGATGTACTTCTACACTTTTGTTTGAGGGGATTGAGGATGTTCATCTGACTGATCCTTTTCAAAATCATTTGTTGGTTGAAAGGTGTTTTTGGTTATTTTAATGCTTCCATTAGCTCTAAAATGAGGAATTGTGTAGGGGTAAAGTGAGACAAGGGATTTGGAAGCATTAAGAACCAATAAAACAAGTTAAAATGTTCTAGGGAATTAATGAAGTTCAAGGGAAGTTAATGAAGTTTTAAGTGGTCTTCACATTGGAAATGGCTAATGTTTAATGGCCATTATATTCTCCATTGTGTAGGCAAGAATTGTGTTGAAGAAGGTGATTTTCAAAGTGGCCAAGACAAGTCACAAAATCAAGAACAAGTTGAGGGAAAGTAAAGCTTTAAGGTAGCAAAGATATCTAACTTTACTTAACATATTGTGAAATTATTCTAATGATGAGCATGACTCTATGACATTGTTGAATGTGTTTATGAGTAACATTATGCTATGGCCATATGCATTAGATATGTGCTTGGTACACAATTTGACTTTGTTGCTTATTTTATGAAATTAAAGCATGTCATGCAAACTTTTCATGAATGTTAGTAAGCTTTG
>JANTPZ010129702.1:0-10984 GCA_025593235.1 Vachellia pachyceras
GCCTTCCCTGAAATAAAATACAGTACCCATATTAAACACAATTATACACATCTTCACTTAATTTCCCCTGATTTTCTCTGAAATCCTTAAAAAAAAGTGAAATTCTTTTCGTTTTAGAGTATTGAAAAAAGATTTTAACTTTGTTTCGCTACCACAAAACCATTTTCGAATTCGAGTACTCCAAGAATTATGCCCTTGTCTTATTTATATATAACCCGATATTTGGACGATTGGGTGCGTCAGTGTAATTGGCAAATTTTGAGACAAGCTAGAGACAATGACGGGAATACAATAATGGGCGGATCATTTAGAAAGGAGGTTGAAAATACAATGTATGCATTTAATTTATGTGCATAACTATACTTTTTCACATACAGACAGATGATAAGCTCTTACCAAAAAGAACAATACCTAAAATGCCTTTTCGGGAATGCTACTTTTCGCTTCGTGATCGTATCATGGGTAACAATTTTCGCTCCCCGCTCGCAAATCTACATGACACAGTCCATCTTGTAATGCTAAAGGATTCAATTGATCAAGAAGAAGGGTCTCTCCCTTTATTGACTAAACCGGTCTGACTGGTTGCATACGTATATATCTCGATTAAACGTTTATTGAACTGTAGTATCACCGGTTCATTTGTTCGCACCACGACCTGACCGTGTAATTTGATGCATGCACGTAATTATACCAATAAGCATTTAGTTGGATTGGAGGGACATCCAATTAGCGAACATGGGATCTCATGTTGAGTCTTTCATGCATCAGTTTTAAACTTTGCTGAGAGAGTTTGTCACCTTTAGAATCCCACAAATATTCGATTCGGATTAATCAGTTGTTCGGGTACGGTAATAAGGTTAAAAAAAATCATCGGATACTTGATGATCAAAGCAATAAAAAGAACAAGAAGGGGAGAGAGCTAGCGCAAGAGAGGCGGCTTATTATTTACACAATACAGATTACTTATTTTGGTTTCGATCTTTCAACGTTACGAGATTCCTTCACAATGTTTGTTTTTCCTAATCAGCCTATTGAAAATAATATTTAGTTGGCCGGTCTAGTATGCAGTCCTCATAATAATAGCTAGAAACGAGTTTTGAAGATATGATCTCAGATTGTGATGCTCCTTACTCATTGCATTCCAGGAATGTTTGATTATGACTTTGAACTGCAATCCTCTAGGTTACCTAAAATTGGTCGGTGATTAAAATTTGAGATCTTACTATCCGCTTTCAGCTGGTGGCGTTGAGAGCAATAATATATTACCACGGAACTGCAAAGGCTTCTTCTGGAAATTTCATTCATGTATAGCACTCAAGTTGCTCGTACTTCACATGTTTAGGAGCCTATCCCAAACATGCATACTCAAAACGGCGCCAAATTTTCAGTCGCCAATATGATTACCATTAAATGCAAAGCATAGTATATGTGCTCTTCGTCCGTTTATAAATCGGTCATGGGTTGCCGAAAAATGGCCCTTTAGTAAATAAGTGCATATTCAATAAAAACAGCTAGCGATATATATAATGCAGTTGACTTCTTCGATTTCGTGTGTGACGCGTGAACCCCCTAGCTTGCTCAAACACAGAGCATGATACTGCTAATCCTTTTAGGTTAATTCGTTTGAAGAATCATCATATATTAGACATGCGTTGTGTCTGAGAATTAGTAGTACTACGTGTGAGACTTTTTTTGTTTTCTTTTATGCTGACAAACAGAAGTTAATGTGTTGTCGTCACATACTACTTCATTGGGAAGACGACAGAGAGAGAAGAGGGCATTATGGGCATCAGCCAAAATTTGAGGCTAGGCGAAGCAGGAATTGGCAAAGATTAGAAATTGATTAAGGAGAAATGAAGAATAATAAGGAATCAGACCCACAAACAACGGAACACCGATTTGCCAAAGGTGGGGTGGCGCGTATGAAGAAGAAGCAGATTTCGTGGCCTCAACATTGAGGCCTTTTCATGTTGCAATGGGCCATCAGTGATGAGTTGCAGTTAGTGTAGTGCAGCTACCCAATTAATGAAGCTTTTATCGAAAGAAGAGAGACCCCAGGAAGGACGCAGCAAACAAAAATCAGTAAAGGCAAAGCGCGGGTGCTTAATTTTGTCCGAAGTGACAACAACACGTGCGAGGTGGGTCTGGTTTTAAGCCATAACCCACACGGAAAGGGGAATGCATGAGCTGGGGATGAGACGTGTACAGTTGAACAGGTCCCAGTAGTGTGTAAGAGCCAACATCAGATCTCGGAACCCTTGTCCTGTGTTTGTGTGTGGACCTCTTGTGATTTGGCCACTCTCATATCAGTTAACTCTTATCCGGTATTGGATATACATCAGCACGAGAAGCTATACACACATGAGCTTCACGGCCATTGGCACACATGGGACATAGGCCATTATTACTGTCGCTGACTAGCACCAATGGTAATACGCATCTGTGTAACACCTTGCTTGTTCCAAGCTCTTATCATTCTTCCATGGATATTCCCGCGCCATTCCAGCTTCTAAAGCAACTTGCTTCTTCTTGATTTGTTTACCAATCATTGATTTCTCCTAAAAAAATCTGACAAAGTATTGCAGAGGTAACGATACGTACGAGATAGATTCTCACTTGCGGCTGATCAAAGTTCATCATTACAGTACTATGACCAAGTGGGAGAGGTGACCTGCACTTGTAAGTGGCAGCTCAATCGACAGGCCATTTGCTTAAGCAAATAGTACTGGTGATGAGGTGCATGGGAGTTAAATTATTTGATTTGTTGGTACGGGAAGCAAAAGCCGGTTTTTAAGAGGAGTGAAAAGACATATTTATAGGCTGAATGACTTTGAACGCATAGGTCGTATTCACGCCTGCCATGCCAGAAAATACATGTCTGGACACTCTGCATCGGAATCAAGCTAGGGAAATCTATGGCCTTTTGTGGGCCACCTACCCCATCAAATAGGACCCACAGGAACGAACGAATTCACAGATTACGAGGCATGCAGTGCCCCCTAGGACCAAGACCAAGCCCCTCCAACATGATATAGAAGCCAATAGTAGCAGCATAACATGAAGCAAAGTGGGTTTGGCAAACCCCTTCAATTCCGCTCCATGCACGTACGTTTCGATCTTGATGCGCGCGCGCGCACATAATCCAGTTAGGGGAATACAAAAAGGAGAAGACAATGTTAAGTTTGTAACACGGTCCGTGAGTAGGATGGCTAACGCAACACATTTAAACAGCATAAATGTGGAACCAGCAAAAGCAACCACACTAGAACGTACACATTCAAATGGGGTTTGGCTGTTGTGTGTTATCCTTCATTTGTTCCAATCCAAAATAATTCCATGGAAAGCAGGAAAGAGAAACGCCTTTTTGTTTAATCCAAGTCTCTCGTACAAAAACAAAGGCAACAGAGAGAGAGAAGGAAAGGAACGGGTCAGGAAAAGATTTGATTAGGAGTGTGGGCTTGTCGGACAGCGCATAGGTAGGCAACTTTCTTCCTTTCCCTTCACTTCTTTTTCTAATTTCTGAGTGAGTGCTGTCCAAAGACTTTCATTAAAGTTAAGGCCTGAACAGAATCTTTCTGAGGACTTCGTTTTCATCTTTACCAATGTACTCCACTACCATTGTTTATTATATTATTACTATTGTTGTCTCTTTTCTGATTTCTCCATTATCCATCACCCTAAAAGCAGAGAATGTCTGGTTGATAAGCGATTCAATTTGAAATTTTGGATACATTTTTTTTTACCAATTACGGTTTTTATGTCATGTGGGTCGGATTCTTTTTTATTGTTATATAAAATCATTCAAAAAGTTAATTCAAACACCATCTATGCTCTAACATACGAAGAACTTGCTTTTACGCCTAGAATTTTGAATTTTACCAGCTTTTTATAATTTTAAATCCATGAGCTCGGTACACAGATTTCGCTTCTGATCTAAAATGAAGATCCATCTAAAAAATTCAAGCATCACAGTATCTTCAAAAGAAGAATCCGCTATCAACATAAGGTCCTGACGTCAAAGATTTCAAATTTGGAAAATATAAATTTCGGCCAAACTTCAATTGGTTGTCGCCTGTTTAAAGAATGTGAGTGGAAACAGGAAACGTGTGACGTGAGAAATGTTTAAAAGGGTACTAATGTCAGGGGACTTCACTGTGACGCAGTGTGTGTACATGGAAAAGTGAACATAATCAAATTGTATTACAGAGACAGAGAGTTTAACTTGAATTGTACATTACAAGATCAGAAGCTCAGTAAAAGGTTCAGTAAAGATTCTCTGGTAATATTGCTACCTTCAAGAGATGCTCTGCGCATCAAGTATCAACAACGTGCCGTAAATAAGAAGACCTGTATCTATTCCCCTTCACACAGAAATTAAAGATCTGATGATCACCCAAAATCAGAAAAGAAAAAGGAAAGGAGGATAAGAGATCCATTAACCCACCAGAAGTCCATACGTCCTTTTTTTCAATGAAATTATTACATCTGATCCCGTTAAAAACAAAATTAATTGATGCGGTAAAAAAGTACTTTTACACAAATAAAAATAAATATATAAATGGAATTATCTCGTTTTACGAAAAAATACTATTAAACATGCGTTTAGTTTTTACAAATGCTGCTAGTTGAATGCTTGATTTCAATAATCATATGATGGCAGCTGGATGCTTTGCCCCTGAGTCTGTCGTGCGTGCTTTTGAATTTTAGAGCGTGGCTTTTTTACCCCTATTCTCAATTTCTCATAGCTCAAATGTATACTGAGATGTTCAAACTTCAAACCAATGAAGGGAATATATATATATATATATGGGCAAGAACAAACAAAAAGACAGCCAAGATGGAAAATTTCGCAGAAGTGAAGTGACATATTTTCTCCGAAGTTTTTATTTTGGTTATAAGCATCCAGAAAAGGGTAAAATTTACGTACCCCTGTATTTACTACAGTGTCTGGTAACTTCCAGCTATCATCTCCACAGCATCCCATCGCCTATGCTATGGAGCTACGGGCCTAAAAAGTATTCTGAAAATTCCTATTGGAAAACCAAACAATACTTAAAACGTGGGTTTAGCCTAATGAAGTTCAGGAGTCAGGACAAATTTTTAAATACAGTGTATCTAGAATGCTTGATCATATCAGGCCTAAACATGATTTTAAATTTCTCATCTCCAAATCTTCAAAATCCTTTTTAGCTGTTGGCCAAAAAAAAAAATCCTTTTTAGCTGAAGTTGTGCACGCTTCACCCGTACTGAACATTAGTACTTCTTTTTCATGGAATCCTAACCATTCTTAGAGGTGTTTTTGCAAAGAATAATCTTTAAGGTAGGGCAATCAATTGGTTGAAAGAGATGATTTTTTGCTATATAAACCCCCTGCTAGTGAAAGCAGCTTAAAATTGCCCAGCATCAGGGGGCTTATTATTATATAATCCCTTGCGCAAGGGAAATCCTTAAGCACGCTCCTGATATTGCGAGAAGGCAGAGGCCTATTAAAATAACTATGCCAATAAATCTCACCACCTGTGATGTCTATGTTTGTAAATTTCTAAACAATTTCATTAGACCCATCACTTGTTAAAGATCTTATACACTTTATCTTTGAAGTCTGTCTGTCAGTTTAGAGTTATATAAGGAAGAGAAATTAAGCAGATTCAATCCCAACTGCTATATATGGGTCAAATATGAATCTTCCATTTTTTAGATTGCTGTGGCATATGCAGAGGAAAAAAAATGGAAGGAACAACAGATCAGAGAGAGCTTTTAGGTACCGACCATAAAAAGCGAGACCTGCTGAGTAAGAAAAATGTTGCACCCCTTCAATCCACCTCATAGGTGTGGAAATCAGAAAACATTTGGAGCAAACGTGAAAACGCAGCGTTTAATGCTTTTCCATTCGAATGGAGGCTGAATAATCTATTTTCCGCTTTATATAAATCTTTACCAGATATTGTGCCCGTTTGGGAATGCAGTAGAGAAGTATTTTTACGCAAGTCGAGGTAAATATGTGGATGAGATTATCCCGTTTGAGATGAGAGCTAGGCACAAATAACAAAGCATGATGAGATAATACACGTCCCTTTAGTGTTCACTGCAAACCACCTTTCAGTTTCGGGAATGGCTTCCATCAGCCTCCATTGCTCCACCGTGGCTTTTCCCACCTCTTCAAATTGAGCTTTTGCCATTGTTCGTTCTTTTCTTTTTTTAAAATATATTTACCAGATTCTTTTTTGCCATTTGTATCCAATAAATTATGTGTTGTAGGCTGCTCATAAATCCTGAAATAATGCAGTGGATCTTCCAGCTCTTCTACAATATTGAATTTATCTTGTTTGCAGCAATAGCTGTAAACAAACAATTAGGCCGAGTCACGTTCGAGAACACTATCCTTGAAGAGTTATTCGGCAATGCCAATAAAACAAGTTGCGGCAATCCCCAAAATTAAACGGATTCTTCATATAAAGATATAGGGACACAAAACTGATAGAAGGTAGTAGAACTCAACAAAGTACAAGACAATGCAAGAGGAGGAAGAGAGGAATGCAAAGCTCTTATTCTTATACCTACCACCTAAAGCATTTATATAGGCTCCATGCATATGAACATTGGGCTATTTAAAAGCCATATATCCACTAAATTAATATTCTTAAATTCATTTAACAAGAATGAAATCAGTTTGCAACGTTGGTACTAAATTAATAGAAAAGAAGACCGTTTGAAAGCATACAGGAGTTACTTTTAATGTTTTATGGCATTTAAATAGTGGACAATCAGTTCATTGCTTCCAATAATCATATTAAAAAATATTTTTTTTCTCGATATTGCTTCCAACGGACATATCTATGCATTCAACACTATTATAGGTACCGAAGGCAATAAATACTGATACAAAAATTCAGCTTATGAATATAATCCTTTCAACTTCTGAACGTCACAATTAGTGGCTAATAAATTGATATTTTATGATCAAGATTTCATTTAAAATAATATTTTTTATTCATATAAAACTCGTTAATAAAAGGTGTTCGGTACATATTTAACTCTCGCACAAATGAGTAGGGGAAAATCGTCGAATTTATCTCTGATGACCCTTTGTTATGCGTTAACCCACTCATCCTCTTGATCCATTTACTAACTCAAAATCACATGATATTGAATATATCCATTTGGACCCCACAGTTTC
Organism: Vachellia pachyceras; assembly: GCA_025593235.1. Lineage (NCBI taxonomy): Eukaryota > Viridiplantae > Streptophyta > Magnoliopsida > Fabales > Fabaceae > Vachellia > Vachellia pachyceras. Next base: position 7,178 of record JANTPZ010129702.1, read on the forward strand.
AAATAATATGGGATCCATTCGTTTGATACACACAATATTTTATGCATTACGAGTGCCTCACGAGACACCTCGAGAAAGGGGCTAATCATATGGATTGTGAATACCGTAATATATTTACCCTATGCTTTGCTCAGCTCTCTTCCAAGCTGAGACGATAATTGGGAAAATTTTTGGATATGTTTGGTTTATTTCAAATCTGGCAGATTTAAATGTTAGGATTAACCTTGTTACATCGAACCAATTAATAATGTATGGCATTCATTATTTTCTTGATTAGACACGGTGTTGCACATTGTAAGGGATTCTAAGAAGATTGGGTTTCAGTTTCAAGGATGATGAAAAAGTGAGGGCTGTTATATCTGGGGAAGGAGATCTTTCATCTCATCTTGAAACAGGAAAAGACCCTTTGGCATTGAAAGAGACGATTGATCTAATAAAAATTGGGCAGCAATTAGACACAATTGCTTTTGCAACACTTTCAGAACAAACGAGTCCTATGTCAAGAGCCTTCTATTCTAATATCAACAAACATGATTTGGATCGTCCCACAAAAGGATTCTCTTCCATCCCAGATGCCATTGAAGATATTCGCCAGGGAAAGGTTAACCCTTTTAATCGATTCTGTCCATTTAACCTGCCCAGGGGTTCAATTTGTCCACTGGGGACAAATTTGCAGTTAGTTATCGTCGTAGACGATGAAGATAGAGAAAATGAGGGGGATCTTATAATGGCAGCATCAATGGTGACACCAAAAGCAATGACATTCATTCTGAAGGCATGGAACTTGAATAGTGCGTGTGAGCATGAAAGGAGAAGACTTAAAGAGGCTGAAACTCCCATTGATGGTGACACACAGAAAATGAAGAAAAGCTCTACACTGCATTCACCGTGACTGTGGTACATAATTGTCATTGTCCTTATCTTATTTAAGAACTTGTTTATGTTAAAATTTTTCTTTTCTCACAAAAGAGCAGATTACTTGTTGTAAAGTTTATTGTTGATGATCTGATTTTAGATACTTATTTAATTGCATACATGATGCAAAGAAGGGTACAACAACAGGAATTTCTGCACAAGACAGGGCAGCGACAGTATTGGCTCTTGCATCATGAAATTCCAAGCCTGAAGATTTCAATAAGCTTGGACATGTCAGTCCTTTGTGGTGCAGAGAGGGAGGGGTTCTTAAAAGAGCTGGACACAGAAGATTCTGTTGATCTTGCTGTTCTGGCTGGCTTAGAACCTATGGCAGTTCTGTGTGAGATTGTAGACGATTATGGGTCTATGGCTAGGTTACAATTTGCAGAAGAGCACAACTTGAAAATCATATCCATCGCCGATTTAATCAGGTATATCTCAGAAATAGTCAACCTTTCATTTTCTCGATCGGATCAATTTTTAGGTCTGCAGGCTACCTAACATTTTCTCAGGTCTTCTAGCCTTGATGGAAAGTGACTCACCGCTAATTAAACTGCAATTTGGAACTCTACACCACAGATCGGGTAAGGACTATTGACCTTTAGAGATTTTGAATTTAAGTGTAGATACATGATTGTCTAATATCTTCATGGGTTAAACTATCAGATACCGAAGAAAAAGAGATAAGTTGGTGGGGCGTTCTTCAGCCGCATTGATACCTACCACGTGGGGACCTTTTAAAGCTTACTGCTATCGCTCATGTCGGGAAGGGATTGAACACATAGCCATGGTTAAAATAAGCAGGTCACCTAAAATTCACTTCTCATCTTAATACTCTTGTTTTTATATTCGGCGAATTTAATATCACACCAGCAGGGCAGCATCTTGATATCCCAATTTGATTTTTATTCATGCTTCTGATATCTTTGTTTTAATGGAACAGTTGTCCTCTGCTAAACTTTACAGCCCAAAGGTTTCTTCTTCTTCTTCTTCTTCTTCTTCTTCTTCTTCTTCTTCTTCTTCTTCTTCTTCTTCATTCTTTTCAAATTTCAAACAATTGAATTTAGATTCAGACTTGATCATGTTATTAACAAGGAGAGATAGGAAATGGTCCTGATATACTTGTGAGGGTACACTCAGTGTCTGATTGGTGACGTATTTGGGTCAGCAAGATGCGACTGTGGAATCAAATTAGCAAATACAATGAAGCAAATAGAAGTTGGTAGGGTTGTCCTGGTGTACCTGCGGGGGCTAGAGGGTAACGGTCTTGGCTTGGACAACAGGCTCCATTCCTAAAACTCACAAGAAAGCCAACTGGAGACACTTGAAACCAGTGAGGAACTACAGTTAACCGTGAATTCTCTTATGGAATAGGCGCACAGGTAATATCCTCTTTATTACTTGCCCATCTATTTTGGGGACACGAATGTCATTACTTGGATGATAGCATGATCATGTAATATACTTCAGATACTGAGAGATCTAGATGTTCATACGATGAGGTGGATGACCAACAATCCTGTTGAGTAAGTTGGGCTCAAAGGTTATGGTTTGGAAGTCACAGAAAAAGTCCCTCTTCTTGCACCAATATAATTATTAAAGAGAGCACAAAACATGTAAAATTGGGGCTACCAATGGACAACATTCTTAAGCCAAATAGTGGTCAACTACCGTTTTCATGATATATCTCGTACATTGATTTGTGGTAGGGCCATTTCAGTGTCAACTTTTGATTATAGCAATTTGGTTTGTTTGAAGTTATCAGCATAAGCCAGTACTGCTATGTCTCACTGCTGTAAATAGTTTAGCAGCGAGCGAAAGTAACACACTTTAATTCCTTTCTGGCTGTTTATATCAGGATCACAAATTCTATTCAGCTCAAAATAAAACAGATTCTCGTGAGATATTTAACAATTTACACCCTTAATCACACTTCTTCGTTTTAAAAATATTACAACAATCCCTCGTCTTCCTCGGATATGGCAAATCCAAGAAGAGCTTTTTGTTGCAGGTTTGAAACTTGTAACTCAAGCAATCTCACCTGCTGCCGATAGGCATATAGTTGCATCGCCTCCTTCATTAAAGCACTCGAAAGAAAGTCCCTCTCTCTGATCAGGTTCGCGGATTTCTTTTCCGCCTCTCTCGCCCGCGTTTGAGATGATCCCAGCGCCTTCAAAATCTCCAAGACATCGCCGTTACGATCGCTGTCATTTCGACTACTGACTAATTCGCCAGCGTAATCTCGTCTAACCAAAATGTTAGCGGCCCTGTGGTTCATGGATAGCATCACTGTATTATCTGAGTCCTTAAAGATGTTGGAAGGTGGAGGAAGATCACAGTTCTGCTTGAGATCGAAGCCTGCGCTTGCAGCCTTCTGTGAAACCGCCAGACCCATCATCACCTTGTGGGCGAGCGCTCTGGGATTTATCTGGCTCAGGATTATTGCTTGATTACTTTGTTAATGGAGTCGAGAATATGGAAAACTGAAAGGGAAGAGGTTGGTGGAGGGCCAAGCCATTGCGCTTGAGGTGGAGGTTGGTAATGAGGGAAAAGCGTGTAAATGTCGTAATTATTCCTACTATTTGAATTACGCTATAAGTTGCTCTTAATATATTCATTCATTGCTTGGACCACCCAGGAAATGGAAATGAGAAAGATGAATAAACACCAAGGTTACAGTGGAAGCTCTTGACAACTCTTTACTTTTACCGTGTATAAATCAATATCCTTTTATCTTACATCTGTTTTTGACTGACCTAGTCTTAGAGCTGGTTTGGATGCTAGGTTTGAAACTTAGGTTTCACAGATTCCGAGGTAAAACCTAGGTTTTAAAATGTGATTTATGTTTGGGAAGTTATAGCTTTTACAGATTTCGAGGTAAAAAAGTAAGAA
>JANTPZ010129703.1:0-13410 GCA_025593235.1 Vachellia pachyceras
AACTAAAATGAAGGGTGATCGATGGATGATGGGCTTGGAGGATTTCTACGGGATCCTGAACGGCGCTGTCCTACGCAAGTTGAGTGGGGAGATATTCTATTCACATGACACGATGCTGCTAGATGGCTTCATATCAAATCTTAACTTTTTCGAATCTTGTTCATCATAAATTGGCTCCCACGCCCACCAAGTTTATTTCAACCTTTTGTCTTCCTTTGTGGAGTATCTGAATTTTTTAAGTTAAAAGAGGATACCACTTCAGTGAACTTCATATCATGGAATAGTTATTTCAACCTATTGTCTTCTTCTGGGCGTGTCTGTGAATTTGTTAGGAGAATGATATTACGGATTTTAAAATAAGTATGTGAGAGGAGTTCTGTTTTAATTTACGTTCAACGTGGTTGGGAATCACTTTCCAAACACACATGCATGTAGGGTAAAGGTGCATCAGTACCGCAAAAAATTCAAAGGTGCAATTTTATCCATAAACCAATAAAAATGAAGTAATTTCACCTTTATTTAGCGGTTCTTCTAATATCATTATTTCTTATAATAATTACGATATATTTATCATTGTTTTCAGAAGCTATTATCTAAAAACTAATACAAATACATCATTACTCAAACCTATTTAATGCAATGCCCTATTGAATTTTGAGCAACACACATCTTAACCAATTCATACAATCAACTCAGGCTATTTTTTCGGATTTTCCGCGTTTACTTATACTCAATTTAAAAAGGGAGATTTACTGTGTAATCCCAAATAATGGACATATTTATCAAAAGGTCCCAAAATTAAAAATATTTATCCATAGGTCTAGAAGGTACAATTGAAGAATTAATTTAGGAAAGAAAAAGGTTATTATGCCCTTGTGATTGTGATTGAAGAGGGAAATCAACTGTTTTCTCTTTCCCCTTTTTTTAATTGTTCTCTTCTCGCCGGCGACTGCAGGGAAAATAAAAGAAAGAAAAAAAAAAAGGAAGGAAACACACTCTGATTCTCTCGTCCCTCTCAATTCCTCTCTCTCTCTCCCTCCCTCAAGAATTTTGGCGGCATTTGCAGAGATCATTAAGGTTGTGGGTGAATAGATTCGTGGATTGTGTGAGTAAAAATGTCGGAGGAAGAGAAATTGCTGAAGGAGGCGAAGAAGTTGCCGTGGGAGGATCGGTTGTTTCATAAGAACTGGAAGGTGCGGAACGAGGCCAATATCGATTTGGCGGCACTCTGCGACTCCATTTCCGATCCCAAGGACCCTCGCATCCGTGAATTTGGTGAGTTTTTGTTAGGGTTTCCATCTTTGATTTCAATGGGAGGTTTGTTTGGCATAAAATTCAGGTGTCCATCTACAACTGTAATAATAGATTGTGCTGGAAATGCATGCCCGGTGTCTCTGTGATTTATTTACCTATTACCTGTAATGCGGACTGACCATCTGGAATGATATTTACAATGTGTATGCATAACTTGTTAATTAAGTATTGTATATGCATAACTTGTTTGGCATAAAATTCAGGTATATAGCAATAGTAGAGTGTTCAAATAGCTGACTTGCATTGCTTTTTAATTGGCTATATTGTATTTCTTGAGTTTTAGCCACTTAAGTTTAATGTTTTAGGCTCTTCCTGATAAGTTTCTCTTTCTTATTTTATGTTATAATGGTTAGTAGTTGATATCTTTGAAATTTTCTTCAGATGCCTCATCTTGCTACAACTTATGCTACAGTCAATTCACTTATCTCATTGGGTGGTCAGAAAGCTTTGGCATCAATTAATAGGTGGTCAGTTTATGCTCTTCAAAACAAGATTCTGTTATTATATTGTGTTACATGCACTTTTAACTTTTGGTTAGCTGTAATTGTCTGACCTCTTGAAGTGAATGATGTTATTTTTTTATTTATACCATGTTCTCAGAGATAAATTGTATGGTTTTCTACATCGGATGAAACAGCCAAATGGGGGATTCAGGTTTGTATTTATGTTTGCGGTTTGAATTTACTATAAACATTTGATAAATGGCTGTAAGTCACAGCCATTCACATCCTTTTTTTGATACTGGGTAACTTTGATTTAGTGATCCCTATAAGTCCATCTACCTAAACAAACATCATTTTCACCTGCGGCAAATTTTGGTTGTGAGTGTGTACTCTGTGAGTCAGTTACACACAACTCAAGCTGCCACTTTTTGTGACTAGTTTGATTCTAAGTCATTGTAAAAAACATTTCCTGTTACTTATTAATGTCCTTGCTGGGACACCCAGAATTTATATGGCTGATCCTTGAATTTATTTGTTTTTTAATCATCGATACTTTCTTCAGGATGCATGATCTAGGAGAAATTGATTCAATGTTGCCATCTATTCAATGTTGCTGCAGAACATGCTGTATGCTGCCATCTCTGATAACTTTGTTCGGAGTTGAAACTTTGTATGCGTTAGTAAAATCTCTTGTTTGGTTTCTTGAATCTAAAATAGTTTTGACTGGCTTTGTATTGCATTTAGTTATTAGACAGTGTTTAGTTGGCTCATTATATATTTTAGCTATCTAACGGTTGTGTTTAGACTTTTCATTTGGAATATCTTAAACTCTAGGACTATAATTCTTGATTTGAAAACTTTATAATTAATTTGTGGAATGTCATTTATTTCTTATGGTCCATGCTATTTGCGCTGGAATATCTCTGCAGCTTTCAGACATATGAAGGATGCTAATGACTAAGTGATGCAATGACAAAGTGATGCCTGTCAAACAGTGGCTTGAATGGAAAGATGCTAATGACAAAGTGATGCCTGTCAAACAGTGGCTTGAAGAGTGACGATTCTTGCAGGTGAATCTTGTTTTGCTCTACTCTTCTAATTAATTTTTGAGACTTTTGAGCTTAGGCTTCAATACTTTTTTTGGTGATTGTTTGCTGTAATTTCAGAGAAATTGCTTCTACAAGATTATTCGGACGGTACTGAGGGAGAGACGGCTACACAATGCCACATTATTCGGACGACGAGCTTCACCAATTGAAGATTGGCGTTTTATGGTGACTAGTCACTAACCCAAAGAACATACATAGGCAAAAGGTCATGTCTATACTGGAGGGGTATCAGAAGAATGCAAAACTGTGATAGAATGAATCTTAGGTTTATTGTGAGGAGCTTCATTGACAATTCTTGTTTATCAACTTCATTGACAATTTTGTGTACAAAAAATTATGTAATTCCATATTTAATCAATGGTTATGAGTATTATGTGCAATTCTGCTATGCCCATTGCATTGTGATTTATAAGTGTATAATGTCCATGTTATGAGTTGTTGCTGCTAATGATAACATAATGGTGTTGACAACATAAGGTTCTGCTATGAACAACACCATGCGCTGGTGTTGACAACATGTGGTCCTTATATCGACAACACTATGTGCAGCCAATGACAACACCATGCGCTGGTGTTGACAACACCATGCGTTAATGTTGACAACATAAGATCCTGTTATTGACAACACCATGTGCTTCTAATGACAACACCATGTGTTGGTGTTGACAACATGAGGTCCTTATATTGAAAACACCATGCTCTAGTCATTACAACACTATGCGCTGCTAATGACAACACCATGCGCTGCTAATGACAACACCACGCGTTGATGTTGACAACATGAGGCGCTAGTTATTGACAATACCATATGCTGGTGTTAACAACATGAGATCTTTATATTGACAACAGCATGCGCTGCTAATGACAACAGAATGTGCTGCCAATGACAACACCATGCGCTGCTAATGACAAAACCATATGCATACCAGTGAAAATAATGATAATGACCCAAGCATAATATGATCACATCATATACAATTTTTACATAAGTTGCTGTATACAAGTGCAAAAATAATTAATAAAAATAAATCATGTTGTCAACACCAGCACATGGGGTTGTCAATAACAACATCAGCGCATGAGGTTGTTATTAGCAGCACATGGTGTTGTCATTATTAGTGCATGGTGTTGTTGATATAAGGACCACATGTTGTCAACACCAGACTGTTGTCATTATCAAAAACTACTCATAACCTGGACATTATATACTTATAATTGTCATTGATTAAATATGGAATTACATAATTTTTTGTACAAATAATTGTCAATGAAGATCATAAACAAGGAATTGTCAATGAAGCTCCTCGTCTAATACAATAAACCTAAGATGCATTCTATCGCAATTTTGCATTCTTCTGGTTGACCGCTGTACACTTGTACTTGTAAATTTGGATGCAGTAACAACTTTACGGCATTCAAACAAACTAAAGCTATTGTGCGTTGACAATTTGATGATCCCCGCAAGTTCCTGAAGCAAGCATTGCATTAGGATCTACATGTGATTAGGAGTTTAAAAGAATTCAAACAAAAGCAAGTGAATTCAAAAGTTAAACCCGTATTTATCTAGAACTAATTTAACGTAGCTATGTGAAGCTTAGCAAATTGACTGTCTTATCAAGAGAGCTAGAGACCTTAATATGAATAGACTTGAAATTGGCTGAATATTCATTTTATTTATAGGATTGAGTATATTTTTCAAATGACTATATATATTCTTCAAACCTTCCTAATTACTTTGTTATTTTCATACAGTCTTCCCATTTTTTTACTTTTCCTTCTTGAATTTTTCAATATTGCATGATACTTCATAGATTTATAAATTATAAATGCAAGCAATTCCAAGCAAGGGGAATATGTTTCAAAGCACCTCAACAGCATCAGCAACAGTTGTTGCCATGTCATATGTGATTTCTTCAAAAGTTTCATCCAAGAAGAACACTATAGTTGTAAGCTTTCTCCCAGTTAACAAAGCTTCAATCTCCTCACGTCCAGGCATCATATGTCTAGGACCAGCTTTGACAGAACGCTTAAGAGCATTTAATGTATTTAGTGCAAGGGCTTGGATTTCAGCATCAGCAGTCACATTGTGGGCCACATTATGAACATATTCAGACAAATATCCCCCAATATCTTTACTAGGGGGCATGGAGGATGCACACAAATACATCAGCTCCCATGCTTTAATCAAGCATTGCCTATTTTGAGATAAGAAAGGGTTTAGCATCATACACATATAGGTAAGTTTTTGCAGCTTCAGTAATTATAAGTCTAACCAACACGAAGCTTAACTGTAAATAGAACATATGCATACCTCTCCCAAAGATTTCTTCACTCAATTCATTTTCGAGTCCAAGAAGCTCTGGTACCTCGCCGGCCTCTCTATTTTCACCTCCGTTTCTCAGTTCTCTCTTGGCGCCATCATTCAGGCCCTCGCCGGCCATGTCGGCACCCTCCAACTCGCCGCCTTCTCCGTTGAGAACTCCCTGATCGGCAACATCTGCTACGGCTTCATGGTGAAAGAATCTAGAAATTTATAGACTTTAACAAGGTGAAGTGATTTATTTTAGTTTATTTTGATTCTGATTGTGAATTTGGATGACGGACAGCTCGGGATGGGAAGCGCGCTGGAGACGCTGTACGGGCAGGCTTTCGGGGCCAGGTCCAGAATGATGATGCGTTGGGTTTGGTGAGAGGGAAAGAGAAAGGGTACAATTGCCTTTTTCACTGAATAAATTAATTTTACAATGGTTTCTTATGATTTATGATTAAATATTTTAAATTTTGGGACCTTTTATTAAATATTTATGTTATTTGGGATCATACAGTAAATTTTCCATTTAAAAACGTCTCTTATTATTAGTTTAAGATTGGCGAAAGTGATAAGCAAACATTGGGTGGCATCAAAGTGAATTAGCCAGGATTCACCTGCAAAAAAAAAGTGCAGTATTTTAATGGAATAAGCAGTTCCAATTATTGAGTTAGGCTCATTGGCCTCTCCATGAATTTGAGTTAGGTTCATTGGCCCCTCCCCTCCAGGAATTTGACAGGCCCTGTTTTTTTCAACTTTATCTGATAACCAATCACTTTTGTCTTCATTTGCAATTGCTTTCAACTGGGAAAACAAAAAAGTCAACAACTTGTAAGATCGTTGTAATTTGCAGTCTTTCTACTGTATTTAATTTAATTTATACTCGTAATTATGCTAGCGTTAGGCCTTTATACACTACTAGAAAAATACGATTTAGCGATGGAAAATCCGTCACTAAATAGCTATTTTCCATCGATAAAACGAGGGTAGTTAATATTTTTCGTCACTAAATGGAAATTTTTTGAAGGAAACTAGCCATTTAGTGATGGATTTTTCCGTCGCTAAATGATATTTTTCTAGTAGTGATACAGATGCATGTACTCAGATCAGAAAGCTTAGTTCAGGTGCGAGGGAAACAGTATGATTCATAATCAGTGGAAAGAAAAGCATGGTATCGACCTTTTATTTGTATTGTGTGGCCACACTTGAAAGTGGAAACCAGAACTTTATCTAAACAAATAAATGAACAGTAACGTCATAATGGGCTCCTGTTCAAAGGGGCATGCATCATTCTGTTCTATCCCCTCCTGGAGGAGGGTCCATCCCTTCATTTATACCTAAAATTCTACTGATCAATTAACAAAAGATGGTCATCAAGTTGATGTACTGTACCAACCCACGCAACCTGGGTCTGCTTGTACCTTATTTGATTGGCCTTATATAAATAATCCTTCCCAGCTGGCCAAACAAGTGGTCTTTAATGAGCACCTATCAAAGGAAAATCTGCAGAAGCATATATAATGGCTACTTAGGAAATTAAATCAGGCTTTGACCCTTCCAAACGTTTCTGTGTTGTTCAATTTAAATGGTAGTCAATCCCCGACACAGGAGTATATCGCAATGGCTAAATGCTTGACTTTCAGCTAAATAAATATTTCTTAATTTAAATGGCTAAATATTTGACCAAGATGCCAGGAGATTCCAACTGAACCATCACCTCAAGCACCAGAAATAACCATCCACCTTCAGTCACAGCATTTAGATTTTAGAGCCACCGTGATGGAAGAAAAAGCAATTGACCTTACCATAAATACTACCCCAAGCAACAGCAGCCTCCACACTTCATGACGCTACACCTGAGGGAAAAAGTTCTTCACATGCAGGTAGGTATGTTGGTGTCCTCTTCTCGTTTACGGTAATAATTATTAGTTAAGCGCCTGTTTGGTGGAAACGTATCAGTGCCAGATAGAGGTTGCGGACGAATTGAGAATTATTGCTCCAGAATTAGCCCTATATGACGGTACTATTCCATTCTAATCCATTCATTTTCCATCCTCTCAGAATATCCCCACATAGCTTTATTCTCCATTAGCAACCTGCATTTCGTACTGTTAAGAGTGAATAATCTGCATAACATGCTAAAGTAGCTGCCCTTCCCCTGTCGGCTGTATAAAAGAATCTCTCCTATCTTAAATACAACAAGACATCGATGTCGTGCATGAATAAAATATTATATTTAGAACTGGTGGTATGAATAAGATCACAACATTGAAATGTAAGACGCTTGAATTGGAAAAAAAATTGAGAAGGATAATTGGTAATTGGCAACTTCGTATTCATGACATAACTCGCATCTGTGACCATGCATTAACGTTGCAGTGCTGATGAATGATGATAGAGTCTAACGATCACCGTCAGAATTAAGACTGAAAAGGACAAAGAAAGAGACTAAAGTCAAAATAATACCAAGCTCTGCATGAACGGCTACTTGACACTAATAATATTATTGGAATATTTTTAAAATGAAGAAATGTGATTTTGTATAGGAAGAGTGATAATTTTTTTAAAAGTTATGTCCTTATGAATTAACTATTTTATTTGAAAGGTTGTGTAGTGGGTTATAATTCTAAAGTCATGTATTTCTAAATAATATAAAGATGTAACCCTTCATAAAAAATAATTATGGTTGTAACTTTTTATTGAAGTGCTATGGTTGTTACTTTTAATTAAAAAGACATTACTTCAAAAGACATCACTTCAAGATATCTCTCCATATTCTACAAATACCCTCTCCATCTTCCCATTTAGAAACAATTTTCCACATAACAAGATCAAACTCATTTTCTTTCACTTTGTGTGCGCATATAGATAAAGCTAAATTATCACTTTGTAAAAGTATTTTTTGCTTTGGCTTAAGTATTGGGAGTGCAATCCATACTTTGTAATATAGAAATAGGTAATGGCGAATTAAACCTAAAGAAAAATGTTGATCATACCTTAGATGCATAGTGCACAACTTTCTTCTTCATCTCTTCTTGTATTCTTCGTATAACCATTCCCGCCAAAAGTACCAACAAATATACTGCAGGTAAATACCTTGCACCAAGCACGAAAGTGACATTAAACTTCCCGGAACTGGCAAATGATTTATTTGTGAATACTACTACCGGTTACGGTGTTGTTGCATTGGCGAGATAAACCGGGCTTTCTAAAACCACAAATCTGGTGTTTAAAGATCAATTCTACATCACTGTAAATTACTAAATTTTACATGATCAAGCCCAAAAAGACTCCATTTTGCAAATTCTTTAAATAGAAGAAATAAGAGAGCAACCAATCTTTTGTTTTTTGTTTTTTTTGTTTTTGCTATACTGTGGTGTAGATACACACGACCACGATTCTACATTCATTATCTCTGCACCAATCAGATAAAGGTGTCAAACAAAAAAAATTTCGCCATACTACAGATACGGTAGACCTTTCTTGTGTGTGATCTCTCAATTCACAAAAGATCCCAATCAAACGACACGAAAAGAACTTGATATTTTCTTCAGATCATCGTAATGCCTCTTCCACTGGAGACCTGCAAACAAGGCAACATCATATTCGATTTTCTTCCTATTTTTAAGGCTGTCCAGATATCATGTTGCAGAATTAGTTAATAGCAGGTAAAGTTTGATACCACTGCCAGTCACACTGAACAAGTACAGGCGGTTGCCGGCTGCAGTAGCTGTAATAAGTACATGAGGAGGCTCTAGTTCAAATTGGTAGTATTTTCTTCCTTCATGTTCCGCGACATTTTAACTAAGAACTTTCCCTTCCACATTCTCCCCAATCACTTCTGGACCAAACGCATTGATCACTATTTCTGGAGGTCCTATGTTCTCTATTTTAGCATCTTCACCAACATCTGTTATGATATGGTATAGAGATTAGATTCTGAAAACATTAATCGTTTCATCAATTTCGTTTCTTTTGTCTCCAGAATACTAAATTGGATTATAGAAAAAATAAGACAAACTCACCATCAGCAAATCTCAGAACAGGAGCAACAATGACAAACAAGCGTCCTTCCCTAGAGCTTGCAAATCTCAAATCTATCTCTGCCACCAAGATCTGCTATTGATACTGGTACCTGTCCAGCAGATAACGCTTATTAAGCTGTCAGAACTAAACAAGCAGAAGCGAAAGATGATTCAGTTTAGGTTCCAAGCTGATAATAAGTATTTAAAAAAAATAAAAACATGACATGTGAACATTTTATACAAGTTAGCATCCCGCATTCTCGTTGTTGACTGCTTCACCAAAAGTTGTTTCGCAAGTCAGAACTTTATTAAAAAACCTGATTGCAGATACTCAAGAGGAGTTATCTCTTGGGCTTTTATGCTCCAAGACCCTTTTGAAGTATTATATTAAAGTCGAGAGAGACAGAGACATAATGGTGCATCCTACTTTTGCGCATATGAATCCATACAAGTGGAATCTACTACTTTCTTCTTGTCTCCCTACTGCATTCAACCCATGAAATACTTCAGGACATAATGGTGCATCCTACTTTCGCGCATTTAAAGGCTACGGATCATCTGAGACATGATAGAATTACAGTGCACATTTCCAACATTAAATGCCAGCGATTTATTAATGATCACCTCTTCCCAATCTTAAGGCACTGAGAACGTGTAAGGGATAATGGGACTCCATCCAACTCCATGTCCTCCAGACTTTTCATCAGGCCTGCGATATGTCCTCCAACCTGTCTGATCAAATACTTGCCTACAGTATGTCACTTTCACTCAAAAGCAATAATAATAATAATGTAAGGCAACTAACGCTGGAACCGTAAAACATATGAAAAACACATCTTGGATCAAGAAATTTAGAACAACATTGCCTACACGGCCAAAAGTCAAAGCTTTAATCATTCAAGCACTTACTTCCATCATGGGTTCCATTTGAAAATTTGGATTAATTTTTTTTCTTGCTCATGTGATGCTATAGATTCATTTCTCTATTTGGCCAATTAAAAAAAAAAGATCCGTTTCTCCATTAATCATGAACTGCAGAAAAGAATTGATATACTGGCTACTTTGTATCCCTTCAATTTCAAATAAACACTAATTCCAACTTCTGTCTTGTGTCAATACTCAATAACAAGGGACCATATAGTCAAGGAAAAGGAAAAAGGTAAAAACCTTGTTCATCAGGTTCGGATAGACCAGGGATCCTTCCTGCAAGCAGACCTTGTTTCAGCGCCGCTAAGCTATCTCTCGGGAAACCCAGTACGGAAACCGCAAAAGCCAAAATTGTTCTTCTGTTCAACGGTAAAGTTGAACGCTTCTCTCCGTTAACAAAGTAAGCTCCTTTCGAACCTGAGGCAACTCTAGTTCTCAGCGCTTCATTTTGTGATGAAGAGCAACACGTTGAATGTGAAGGAGGAGGGGTTAGCATATGCTTTGAATTGCTCCAAGAAAAACCGCAGTTTATGAACAGAGCTGTTGCCATGTCCGCGATGAGTTCGAAGAGTGGAGATTAAGGATGCACGAGAACCAGCATAATTATCGGCAGAGGGAAGAATGATGTAGAAGCCGAGACCCCCGAGGCTAGAAATTTTGTGGACATGCTCCTCTTGTTCTTGTACATGGTGTTACGGACTCTATAGAGAACTCTAGATTTTTCTAGAGTCTCCTTGAAAGCACTTGTACATACTAGCTTTCTCTAGGTTTCTCTAGAATTCTCCACACATTTCTCACATGTGTAAATATCTAGATATTTCTAAGAGAATTCTGGAAGGCGAATATAGGCCGTAGGATCGGATAGATCTCCACCGTCCATTGAGGAGGTGGAGTTGTATATATACCCCCTAAGGGTGGAGTTGTAGGCATCAATTCAAGCAAAGCATTTGAGAATTCATAAGCATTCTCCCAAGTTCTCCATCTCTCTCTAGATTCTCTCTCTAGACTTCCTTAGTTCTCCAAGAGCTAAGTTTAGTCTTTGGAAGGCTTACTAGCAGGTTCAGGAGCTTGAGTTCGAGCAAGACTTGCTAGGCCGCACGGAGCTTACATCGTGTAAAAACTAAGCCCGTGACACTGGGGAGCTCGACTCCTTGTTCTCCTTTTCTGCTGACAAATTCCGCTTGGTGACACGTGGCGTTACCCTTTGATTTTTTTAGCACCACATTTGAAAAAGGCCACGAAAGTTGGGGGAACAAAACACAACCGCAAGTCCCCGACGGCCCAAGGCATGAAAATAAATCAACCTAAGTTTATATTAATATAAAGGTTAAAGTATACTTTTAATCCTTTATATTTATGTCAAATTTTATTTTAATCTTTTAAGTTTAAAAAGTGTATTTTTAGTCCCTCAAACTTAACAGCGTTAGTTTCTCTTAACGGAAATTGATGACTATGCAATAAAACGTTGAGAAAGCATACTCACATTTTAATTTTAATTTAATAATATAATAAATTTAATATTTTAAATTGTGTAAAATAAAAAAGATTTAAAATAATAACGTTAAATTTGATAAGTCAACAATTTCCGTTAAGAGAGACTAACGGCGTTAAGTTTGAAGGATTAAAAATGCACTTTTTAAATATAAAGGACTAAAGTAAAACATGACACAAACATAAAGGACTAAAAGTATACTTTAGTCTAATATAAAATTGCAAAACTTCTGCAGTCCCAGATAAAATTATCACATAAAAGAAGTACAAAAATTAGTATTTCCAAATTAAACATTCATATTTATAAGATAAGTTTACCAATTGAATTTAATAATTTATATTTACAATTTACAAATCAAATCTATAAATATTAAATAAAATTTGAGGAAATTACCTCTATTTAATTTTATTATCTCTTTCAAAAAAAATTCCTTACTACAAGTAATTTTTTTATATAATTATAACTCTTGCCGCATCACTCAAATAATTGTGAACATTATTGTAATTAACTTAATGCCAAACAAAAATTAAAGGGGCCAGAAGCAAGATTATCGAATCGAGATATGAATCGTGAATCAGAAAACCTATTTTTAGAATCGTGAATCGTAATGTATCGTGAATCGTAAAATTCATTATCATTTTTTAAGGATAACATAAATATAATTTTTCACATAAAATGTATAAAATTTATATTTCATAAATTCATAAAAATTATTTTGACTCATTATCCCCATAGTAAAAGAACCAATAACAACCAGTCAAAGACTTCATAAAATAAGTATCAGTGGGATGTGGGATTAGTAGTGGGACCCGTCAGGAACATAGTTATAATTTAGGTGAGAGGGACCTGATGCAACGCAAATCACGCACGCGCTGACGTTGGAGCAAGTTGTAAATTACGCACGCGCTGGAGCTGAAGCAAGCTGGAAATCACGCACGCGATGGAGGCATAAGCACAAATTACGCAAGCGGCTGGAGCTGGAGCAAGCTGGAGCTCTAGAAATTGGGATGGAGGCACACACATTCACGGCTGGAGCTAGAGCTCTGGAAATCACGATTGAGGCACAACCACAAATCAGACGGTGGCTTGCGGCTAGGTTATATGAATATGTGATTAGGGATATTTATAGGTTTTCATCGTACGACAAATCCCTTTGAACAAGGTGGTTTTTGGAGTTGGGTCACGACAGATATGAGGTGGATCTGTGCATGAACTGGGTCTATCCTTGAATCGTAGGAATCGCCGGTGTCGCGCGATTCATGCGTTTCCATCCTGTATCGAGCGATACTGATGCAAGAAAGATTCACAGTGCAAGTCATACCGTTCCTCCAAATATTTGCATCGAATCGTGCGATTCGACTCGTGAATCGCACGATTCCGACTACCATGGCCACAAGTCTACTAAAACATTTTTTTAAGAAAAAGAAATGATCAGAGGCAGATTATACATTACGAACAATTCATTCAACTATAACTTGTAAAAACAAAAAAAAAAAGTTTTGAATGCTTTGGAATATAGAAAATGTAAGCGTAAGGTATCTCCCGGCTAATCAAGGCAATGGGACGGGGAGATCCCAATTGGAAAATTCAACCAAGTTTCTATTTACAATGGATCCATTGTGCAACCAGAACGTTTCAGCTGACTGATGAAATTGCCTAACTTTTCTCTGAAGTTCCCACATTATTCCGCGCATTGCTGAGCAGGGTGCCGAATCTGAAGCATACACCCATAAGCACCTTACTCGTCTTCCTCGAGCTATTATTGCTTCTATATCTTCATCTGAAAAACGGG
>JANTPZ010129704.1:0-11221 GCA_025593235.1 Vachellia pachyceras
GACAACACCATGAGCTAAATTGACAACACCTCTGGGACCATTTGATAAATATTTTAAAATTTGGGACCATTTGATAAATAAGTCCCTTATGTGGGACTCAACAGTAAATTTCTCTTTTATTTATCCTCTACGGTTTCTATCATGACTTTGCAATCCCAAAAAAAAAATTATTCCCATAACTAGATGAAGTTTTGTGCATTGCGAAGTCTAAAAATAAATCATACTATTCACAATGTGTTCTATGGATTTCATATTTAGTATTAATATTTATAATAAGATTAATTGATTTATTAGTACTCAATAGTGTCTCGAACATGATTAACTTCAACAAGAGGATACATGTAACTCAAAAAAAAATTGATTGATTGAAACCAAATGATACTGGTGATGATATGTACAGTACACAAATGACGTGAACACAATATGCACTTGATTCCCAACTTTCAAATTATGAGTTGGACTTCAAGTTTGCAAGTTTGCTTTAAAATATTTCCATAATCTATCAACCTAAAAACAATATTAACAAAATTGGGTTATGTATTGAGCTTATGGTGAGATTAATTGAAGTTCACAAACAAAATCAATTACCCAAAACCCAGAAAAAGATTGAGAAGATAAACTAGTAATAACTGTTCTTTTTAGCCTTAATTTCTCTGTATTCTCAGGTATATGTTTTTATGATGCTAAAGGAGAGGATAATTGTTCACAGATCATTAAACATCATAATGAAAAATAATTAATCTATTTTTTCTTATTTTAATATTTTACAGCAAGTCCATCCAAAAAAAAAATCCATATTCTAATCATTCTCTTAATTGTGCATCTTCTTTTGACCTTTCTGGCCATGTTTGCTGGTTTTATCTCTTTTTTTTTATTTAAACGGCAAGCACTAATGGCATGAGGTTATAACAGCAGGATCAAACCCGTGACCTTCCATCTAAAAGATACCATACCACTAGGTTATAGGACCTTGGGTTGCTAGTTTTATCTCTGGCCAAGGCTTTTGCACTTCAAAAGGATGGCTTCTTATAACTTTGTAGTGTCTCGTTGCTTGTCAAGGAATTCTGAACTATATGCATTGCATCGATAACTACCAGATAGTTCATTAAGCTGTGGCTCTGGACATCTTCAGTCGATCTCCTAAAACAAATAGTGCAGGTCCCTCTGCACAAATCAACCATCTGGTGGTAAGTGATGAAGGAAAGCACTTCGGCAGTTTCAAATTTCATTCTTTTTCTCCTGCTTTTAAATTTGGCATCACTTCCCGCAGTTTCAAATTTCAATTGTAGATCATTTCTCCCCCATCCAAACTCTATAATACATTACAGACAACTATAGAAGACATTGAAGGGTCAGAGGCTCCATTAATTACAGCACCTTTAGTTCTAACATGCAATAGATAATTGATGGATTTTTCAGTAATTACTTCACCAGGAATCAGTACAGGTATGCCAGGCGGGTATGGACACATAAGCTCCCTAGAAACCTCACCAAGGCTCTCTCTTAATGTTAACCTCCTTTTACTTGCAAAAAAGGCGTCTCTTGGTATCAAACGCATGATGACATCATCAAAGGGTGCGACACAGGGGAGCATTATTGCTTCACGCTGTGGAATGGATGCATATGCTGTAGCTAGATGCTTTATTCCTGATACAAGCCTCTGAACATGATCCTCGGAAGTTCCAAGGTTAAATGCATATGTAATACATTGGTTCCCAACAAGTTCGCAGACAATTCCATGATCCCTGTCTAAGATATCATCTGCCTCATAACCAGATAAACCTAACTGCCAAAAACCAATAGTAAGCCGCAAAGGGTCAATAGCTGGAAATAATGGAAAGCTTGAATTCTCAAGCACCGATATGCCTGGGATGTTCTTTAGTTGGTATCGTGCTTCAAAGGCTAAATCAATTGCTTGATTGAAAACAGTATCAGGACCTTCACTAAGTTGAGCTCTTGCAGCATCTAGGGAAGCCAACAGTAGATAACTGGGGCTTGTGGTTTGAAGAGTTTGGAGGCACTGAGAAATTCTTTCCTTATCTACAATATTACCCGACATATGTAACATAGATGACTGAGTAAGAGAGCACAGAACTTTGTGAGTGGACTGTACAGCCAGATCAGCCCCTAGCCGGAGGGCTGATTTAGAGCTTGTTTGGATGTGAGGTTCAAAATAGCTGTTACAGATTTCGAGGTAAAATCTATGTTTTGGAGAATAAATTTTAGAAAATAACTTTTACAGATTCTGAGGCAAAACCTAGGTTTTGAAAAATGATTTATGTTTGGGAAGTTATTAACTTTTACAGATTCCGAGGCAAAAAAGTGGGTAGGAAAGTAGGAAAGAGAAAGAAAGAAAAAGTATGAAAGAGGAAAAAGTAGGAAAGAGAAAACCTAGGTTTCAAACTGAGGTTTTGTAACCAAAATAGCTTTTGGGAAAAAAAAATTTATTTGAACAAAACCTCGGTTTTGACGTAAAACCTAGGTTTTGAAACCAAACCTAGGTTCTAGAATTGGTTGCCAAACAAGCCTTTAGGCAACTTAGGATGAAACCCTAGATGTGCACCATGAGCTTCATCAACTATCAGAGGAATTTTATGAGAATGGCACAGCTCAGAAATCTCACTCAAGCTGCCGCAAATACCATGGTAAGTAGGTGAAGTAATAAAAACTGCAGCAGCTTCTTGACCTTCCCTTTGTAACTCCTGGATAGCATTCAATACCTGTATAACACCAAACCAGCCCACCCACAAGATTAGGCAATATCAGAGGAAGAAGAGAAACTTTTCATATTAAGAGGGTCGTAAAATATCATCAGCTAAATATTCATCAGCCACAATGCTTAAAAATAGTGTACATTGGGCTTTTAATGGTTTTGAACATATTGTTCTACAGGAGCACATGATAAACTCGTGTGTTAAGAACTGTGAGGATGACGGAAAAACTGCCCGTCCCCACAAACAAGGATAACATCTCAATCACCTGGCATGGGTAGACACCACCAGTAATGTCCCAATCATTAGTATATTCAGGGATGATGTAATGTACTTAGGCAGTGCGCCTGACAATACCATGGCAGATATGTCTGATAAATGAGAATTCTGGGAAGAATCAAGAATTTTCCCGGTGAACATGTTGCCATTGTTGCTGCCTGGATTCCACAAGTAGTACCTCCAACAAGAAACCATGTCTCTGATGATCCAAATAGTTTGGATGCTTGTCTTTGTGCTTTTAATATGGGCGCCTAAGTAAAAAATAGGTTGTCAAGCTCTGGAAGCTCAGGCAAATCATGAACATATGGTCATTGTCCAATGAGCTGAGTAAGTGATGCAGGAGCAGCATGCCCTCTGTTGTGTCCAGGGAAGTGAAAGCTGGCACTGTTTTGTTCAGCTGAGGCTTTCAATGCACTGACTAGTGGGGGGAGGTTATGTTGCGTATGCATAGAATTGTCATGACCCAAAATATGGTCATCTTTGATTGATATGGTTCTCACTCCGTTAATGGCTGTTTCTTGCTCTTGTGTTGGTTTTGATATGTTTATTTCCTGCCAGACATGTTAAAGGGGCCAGCCAATTTTTGTCCTAAATTAGTACTACGAAAACGGGTTGTGGGCCAGCATGTATCAACCGAAAAAAAGTACAAAGAATATAAAATTAAAAAAAAGGTGAAAAAAACATTTAAATTAAAAAAAAGGGTTGAACGAGATGGATTGGCAAAGAGCCCGCTCGAACCCACGACGCGTTCAACTGGTTCTACCACCTCTACTTGTACTTAGTAGAAAACATAAAAATGTCTCACATCCTTAACTTAGGATTTTTTTTTTATATATATGAAAAGTTTTGGTAGTTGGTGATTGAACTACTAGATGAGTCTTGCATTGGGAATTGGAAGGTGTATACAAATAGATATATGGTTTTGGATCATGTGTTTTGCATGTAGTATGAATAATATGATTTTTGGTGGATGTTGTATTATGTATGTTGATAAATGCATGTGTTGCATTCTGAAATTAAAAAATAACAAAATAAAAGATAAATTATATTCATAAGATGTTAAACTTGAATGAACGCTGGAAAATCAACCACAAGCTGAATGCTTGAGGCTTACGAGATTCTTTTACAGTTTGAGGCTATGTGAGTTTTTTCTTTATAAGGGTGACACCGGTGACTCCACTTTCTCAGTTTTTTCTTTATAGTTTGAATAATTGATTTTTATTAAAAGAAAAAAGAAATTTTAATTAGTGGATTTGTTATTTATAAGTTATTACTCTAATATATAATAATTATAATTATTCGTCTAAAATTTATAAGTTTTCAAAAAAAAAATTTACAGCTTAACTAGCTTGACTATTGTATTCAAAATTTATAGGTGAATATATTTTTCTTTTTAACTGAGTTTTAAATTAAAATAATGCCATGAATTATAAGCTTTTTTTCTAAAATTTATAAGTCATTTTCAGAAACTTATAGCTAGGGTGAAAGTCACATTCACTTATAAATCATAGTCATAGATATACCAGTTAGTTGTAAATTTCTCGAGGATTGTCAAAAGTTGATTTGTAAATTGTGTATGAAGATTTGTAGATAATAATATCTAAGTATTTATATTTTAATAATATGCTATTAAAATAAATAAAATATTTTAAAATTAATTGCTAGTGTTACGTTGTTATAAGGTGAGTTTCTCAGTAGGTTATGAGCGTGATTAGCTCTTAGTTAATTGGTTAACGTTAATTAAGTATTTTTTTAAATGTATCTAACATTTAAAATATTTGTGGTATAATCTTATCCTAATTTCTTCAAATACATTTAGAACATTAAAATATTTTATTGTGCAATTTTTATAGTATTTTATAGGAGCAATTTTGACGCTGGTGTTATAAAAAGCAGATTAATGACAATTGTAAAAACAAAATACTTGGTGTTGGATCAACGTTAACCCAAAAATAATCATTTTTGAAAGTATATACATGTAACATTATGCATTATTTTGCATAATATTAAATTGACAAAATTAAATTAAAATCTTTATTACATAAGAAAAATTAAATAATAAAACGATTCCATGTTTACATTCCCTATAGACTGTATACATACAATTAATGCAATCGTTCCGGTAAAAAAAAATTATATATTGCAATCGAACTGCCTGTTGAGAGAAAACCTTCTTACCCAAACGAGGTTTGCGATTCCAGGGAATCGGGGATGAGGGGTTTTGGGCGATTAGCAGGACGAGCTCTTCAGCTCCAAGCATCTAAAGTAGCTGGCAATGAACATGGCCTCGTATTCATATCTCGCCGTCTCATTCGATTCGCCTCATCAGCGACATCATTTCGAGGGAGCCGAAATGCTTTATCTACCTGTGGATTTTCATCGTTGCAATCTTCATCCGTAGATTCTCTATATTGGAGGAAATGGACAACCTTTGGTGGTACGCTTTTTTCTCCTGAAAGATGCTCTTTTGAGATCATAAATGCATTCTGCTATGTTGGCGGCAAAAGTAATTCTTCAGGAATATCTAGAAATAAACTAGATTACGGGACCGTGTATATCTCAAGTTTTGATTTTGGCGAAAGGGGGCCAAAATTAAAAAAAAAAAATTGAGACTTTCTATTGTCTGGGGCTTCAATCTATGATAAAACTAGCTTCATTGCGTCATTTGAGTTTGTTCTACACATTTTCTTTGCCGCTGTAGGGAAAATAAGGTTCGATGGAAATTGATGCAGCAAAAGTAGATATGAATTTTTTTTTATATTGAATCTGAATAGGCTTCAATCTATGATAAATATGCACTTTGCTGCTCAGTTGAAACCCGTCTTAGTCGTGAACCAGCTTATTCTATTTATCGTAAGTTATTGATTTCTAGCTCATGTTTTATTTCTAGACAACACAAAAAGACTAATCTTGTTGGTTTTTACTTCTAGTCAGTGTGAAGTTTTTTGACATTTGGTTGTGGTAGCGAAGCATTATCAAATGATTGTCCCTTCTTATTTGGAACAGGGCAAAAGAGGACTATGTTTATCCAAACACAGACCACTCCCAATCCGTCATCACTAATGTTTTACCCTGGGAAGCCTGTTATGGAAGTTGGAAGTGCTGACTTTCCAAATGCTCGTACTGCTATGAATTCTCCATTAGCAAAAGTACTTTTTGGAATAGATGGTATGATTACCTTCTGTCATCTTTGGCTTCTTAGAGGACCCTTTTTGGCCTCACCCACAAAAAAAAATTGCATTTTCTAAGCAGTCTCTGTCACTGACATCATCATTCTTTTAGTTGCTTTAAATTTCTCCCCACTAAATTGGATCAATATGTTCCAAATGAAAACAATTTTGACACAAAAAGGTGGTATATGAATAACTTAATGAAAGAGAGACAATGGATGAAAGGAGAATAGAAGAGATAGAAGCAGGGGATGAGAAATAGAAGCTAGATGGGTATAGATTACATGGTAGCTTTAATTTTGTGTGGACAGTGGACACCATTTGCAACATCTGTTTTATTGTAGTAAATTGCAAGCTTTTAAAAATTAATTAATTAAATAGACTAAAACCTTGGTTCCTATATGGCCATGACTAAGATAGTTGCAAATCCTTGAACTAGAATATTTATGATTCTCCCTCAAGTAAAAAAAATGCTTCCCCGGACCTTAGTGCACTTCAGCTTGAGTTTTGAAGTGCCAAAATTAGAAGGCGTGCTGGAGTATGCATTGTGGTTATATTGCCTTGAGGAAAAATTACCAATTAAAATAAAGATAATTGATAGCAACCTTTTAATTAAAATTAAATTTAATATGGAATGCCATTATCTGTTATTAAGATAGGTTCCATAGGATCTGCCAACCACATGTTTGTTTCCTCAGAGTTTCTGTTATCTGAATGACTATGGTTTTAATCCATGGGGTCGTATATCCTTGCAGTTTTTCTTCACAAGTCCCTTAGTGGTTAAGTAGCTTCCTTCCCTCTGATTTTTCTTCATGGCTTACATGCAGGTACTGCTCGGGTTTTCTTTGGATCAGATTTTGTCACTATTACGAAATCAGATGATTTTTCGTGGGATCTCCTGAAGCCTGAGATCTTTGCTGCAATTATGGATTTCTATTCTTCAGGGCAGCCGCTGTTTTTAGGCTCAAAAGCTGCAGGGGCCATGGATACAGCTATTCAAGAAGTAAATATCCTAATATTTGATTATCCTTTGAGAGGCTGAGACTGTAATCAGGCTGTTGTTTTCCTTTGCCCTCACTTCCTTCTAGGTCAAGCAGAAAGCCATGAAAATTTTGTTTTTTCTTGTTCCTTCTGTTTACGAACTTTCTCTATTTTTTTTGGTTTGTTATCCCCCCTAACAAACTTATTACGTGGCATTTAAATCACATACGTCTAGTTATGAACTCTGTTTGACCGAAAAGAGGAACATGTTTAGTTGTCAAGGCATGGGCGCAAGAATATTTGATCAGACAGACAAATATGCATTAACCCCATGACAGGCTCTAGACTGACCTGTGCATACATGTTTTCTGTGCAGGATGATTCTGAAATAGTTGCTATGATCAAGGAATTATTGGAGACTCGTATTCGACCAGCTGTGCAAGATGATGGTGGGGACATTGAGTATAGAGGTTTTGTTGAGTAAGTTCTTGACCCAGACCCTAATTGGTTTGAAAGAACTTTCATGAAAGCTTGAGGAATGTATGTATACATTGGATATTTTTTTACTTAAATTTAACTAAGATTCTCTTATGTTCAGAGAAACTGGAATTGTGAAACTTAAAATGCAAGGAGCTTGCAGTGGCTGCCCAAGTTCATCTGTGACACTGAAATCTGGTATTGAGAACATGCTGATGCATTATGTACCAGAGGTAATAAGTTATCTGATAACTTTTTATCATGAAATTCATGCATTCATCAAAATAAGCACCAAGATTGAAGCTCTCCCTTTAGCGGTCATACTGCATTATAAAGAAGGCAACTTGTCTTTTATAACCATATTCTTGTGTAAATCTAGTGTGCATGTCCATAGAGCATGCATACTTGCGGATGGGTTGGATATTCCACGGGGAAAACCCAGCTTTTAAACACATGAACACACACCTCACACCCCACGGTGTTTACTCAAAAACCCAGCTTTTTTGGTCAAACCATCGTCCACTTTTAGGGGCGGGTCTGGTGTTGAGTGGGGGAAGGAAGTTGGGCTTTTGTGACCCGTAAATCAGAACCAATGAAACAAGCCTCATTGTTAGATGTTTATGAGCTACTAAACTTGGAGCTTACAAATTTATTGAAAATTGAGTCTGCTAGTTGATATATTATCTGAACACAAACTCTTAAACTTGTACAATTTTAGAAGATAGATCTCAATTTTGACAACCATCCAAGAATAATTGACATAGTAAGGTTTGCCGAGTTTACACCATTGAGTAACTTGTATTGGAGCTCCTAAATTAACAGTTTTGGAAGTTGTTTCACGTTGTTTATCTCTGGAGTTCGATTTTCTAACTGATTATTTGATGTAGAAATTGGTAATATGCCTTTGACCCCTTCTAATGTTGCAATTACAGGTTAAAGGTGTGGAGCAAGAATTTGATGCTGAAGCTGAGGAAGCAGCATTAAGATGAACAAATTCACTGGCTGGACTAGAAAGTCCATTTTCAATACTCCTGCAGTGTCAAGCAATAGTAACATCTTAACCATCTGATTCGGTTTTGAAAAGGCATGAGGCGGTTCTCAAATATGCCCCAGACCATGTGTCCAATTTCAATTGATTCCAACACCGCATGGTTTATTTCCTCCTTAGTAATTGTGTAATCTCATAGATAAGATACTTCAAAAGCAGTTTTGGGCACACCAACAGTATATGATAGAAATAAAGGTGCATTCCAGTGGCATGCCATTTACCCTTTTGGATCTCACGGGACATGTATATTATTAAGTCACAATTTTTTAACACAATACGCCCTCTTGTCCCAATTACAGGTCACCTTCTAGAAGTTCTAGAAGGATTCTTTAGGATTTAGTACAAGTCGTTTGGAGAATAATTAATGATAATTTGTCAATTTTGACCCGTGTAGTTAATGCTCAAGTGTAATTCTATGCTTTGTTTCTTCCCTTTAAAAACCTCGTAAATTGGTAAATTTGAAAAATTTTATTAATGTAAGATTTAACGAGTTCTTTGTAATCTCTTGATTGGTGTGAATTAACTGAAAAAGTCATGCAACAAAAACAGGAGTAATATTGACATTGAAGAGGAATCCGGTGCTCACAACTTTGTTGACTGTTTCTGCCCTCAGCTGTGGTACTTGATCTGTTGAGCATGTTAGTTGTGGTTCTTTCGGTGTCGCCAGACTTTTACTGTTCGAATTGATGAGTATTTGGTGTAGCTTGGGCTGCAAGCTAAATGCTGTAGCACACCACTGGAGAAGGGAAGAATAGTGAAACAGCTATGTATGTAACAGGCGATAACACTGAAGGATTGTTTTTTTTTTATACAGAAAAGTTTAAGTGGGTTCGGCATCGGTCCCCCACCAAAGTCAGGGCCTGGTCCCAGGGCTCTTTGAGCATTTATAAGGGATTTACGAGATTGCCTACCAAAGGAGTCCTCACGATGGCAGAGGGAATCAAACCCACGTCCTTATGGGATTTGGGTCCTTTCTTTACCATATGTGCCAAACTCCTTTGGCCACTAGAAGATTGTTTAAACAATGGAAATTTTGAGTATCCGAAGACAAATCAGTATGCAGAGCGTGTTTTGGTTGATTTCCCCAAATTACTGTTACCACCTGAGAGGTTCGTGCAACTCTTCAGTCAATGTTAGGTCATTCTCAGCAGGGACTTCTCTTGAGGTGAGATTCGTGAAGTCTCTTTAAATTTCGTTACAATTTTTGTTTTACCAAAAATATCGTATGAAGTTTCTTTTTGAAAGAATTTCTACAAGGCCTACTCAAGAATCTAACGACATATGAGAAGCTTGCAAAAGTAAGCTTCAACATGTTTATACTGTTCCCTTATCATTAAAATTTCTTAGTGATTAAGTCCCTACTTTAAGATCCATAGTAATCCTCCCTTATTTTAGTTAGACTTATTTAAGGTTGCCTTATATATCCTAACAAAAAAAATCATGCTTTTATAGAATATGTACTAGGTTTTGTTACGTGGTCTTGACAGCTATGTTGATTATATTACAAATAACTTGAATTTATGCAATAATTCATGGTCACAACATGTATTTGGTTTTACATTAGAAATTAACATAACCACATAAGCACTCAATTGTCTGAACAGTTTTGGTGAACAACATATTATCTTGAACATCAATTAATAATGGACCAACTCGAGTGTGAAAACTCTTCATTATGAAGTCATCAGTTATGCAAATAGCATAGTCAAATAATATTTCAGAGGGCACTATCTTTTGAGGAATATTCACCGTGTAAGACATAAGCTTGACTTTACACATGGTCAATTCTTTTTTAAGAAAAAAGTTTGGTCGGCTGCCTTTGTAGAAGTTACTTAAGCAAAACGGATTCAAATATAATAGTCCCCAAAAAAAATGTATCTTTAATCTTATAAATTTATTATAAAGTGGATGACCATTGACTCTTCACATTCCTCATCATAAATACTGTTTATAAATGGTTACAACCCTAATACTGTTAGTCTAACAATTAATATTATTTTAATGATTAAAGAATTGAAATGACACTAAAAAAATTAAAGAACCAAAATTAAATAGGTACTTTTCTCAATAAAATAGTAACACTTGTGAACCATTCTTTCACATTAATTGAAGTTCATAAAAAAATGAACGCCAAAGTAATTAATAAATAATTATAGGCATGTTTGGCAATCACGTTTGCATAAATTGTGATAAAACTTCTTTCACATACTTAACGGATTTACAAATACAGACATAACTAATTTAATCAGAGGACCCCGTTACAGTGCTAAGCTAGGACCCAGCGCTACCAACTCAACACACAAACAAGGTCCCGACTTTGTAAGGTTTTAATCACAGCCCTTTATTCATATGTATTTTTATTCATTAAATTTTAATGAAATCATATTCTTTAGCATCTTTTTCTTCCCAACCTTTCGGCAACATGAATGTCGACGCTCTCTTGATTGTCTACTTTCTTATATACTGAATGAAATATGATTTATTAAACAGCAGATGAAAATGTACAAGGGTAGGAAAATCGAGTATTAGAATATATGAAAATGGTGAAGCAACTC
>JANTPZ010129705.1:0-10186 GCA_025593235.1 Vachellia pachyceras
TACACAGCCCTAAATCTCGGTGTTAGAGCTATGCAAATCAATATTCCAGGATTTGCATATCATAAGGCCCTCAAGGTATCCATATCACTGTTGCATTACACAATTAGAATTGCAATTTATATATCCATCATAACCGTTTTAATTGAAATTATGTATGCTTTTGTTTGATTCTCAGGCTAGGAAAAAGCTTGTGGCTGTATTTCAAAGTGTTGTTGATCAACGAAGAAAAGAAATGAAGGAAAATGTTCATTACAGAAAATCCAGAGACATGATTGATGGCCTTATTAATGCTGCAGATGAAAATGGAAATAAATTGGACGATGAGCAAATCACTGATACGATGTTAATGTATTTGAACGCTGGTCACGAGTCATCAGGTCACACTACAATGTGGGCAACAGTTTACCTGCAACAACACCCAGAAATTTTCCAGAAGGCCAAGGTACCATGAATTTGCTCTTCTAGTTTGGTAATATTGTTAAGTTCTGAAGAATTTGTGTTCAACTATGCTGCTTTAAAATTAGGGCTCAATTGGATCCTAAATTGTGAATTCTTTTTCATAGACAAATATGAATCCAAAGTGATTATAATATACATTGATAATTTGTGTAGGACGAGCAAGAAGAAATCATCAGAAGAAGGCCTCCAACACAATCTGGGTTGACACTAAAGGAAATTCGACAAATGGAATACCTGTCTAAGGTAAATTTTCTAACACCCACATACTCAAATTCGTACATATGATTTGCACCTACATATTCTTCAAACCTTAGACTGACCTTGTCTTCTACTATATATATATATATATATATTTGTTTCCTGCTTTACATATATAGGTGATTGATGAAACTATGCGTTTGGTTACATTCTCATTGACCGTCTTCAGAGAGGCAAAATCAGATGTCAATATCAATGGTTGGCTCTAAATCATTTGATTGCAATCTATTATAGGGCTTGAACTTTATGTTGTTTTTAGTACTACTGACTAAATTTGAATTGTATAGGGTACCTTGTTCCAAAAGGATGGAGAGCCCTTGCTTGGTTCAGGACCATCCATTATGATCCTAAGATATATCCAAATCCCATGGAATTCAATCCTTCCAGATGGGATGTGAGTTGGTCATATACATTTAGATATCTAATATTATATATCTCTAGTAACTTTCATTTAGAAAAATATCTTTTAACTATTTATTTTATGCTTGTGTATTGTAGAATTTTATCCCAAAAGCTACGGAGTTTATGCCATTTGGAGCAGGAAGCAGACTCTGTCCAGGAAATGAGCTTGCGAAGCTGGAAATTATTGTGTTCCTTCATCACTTCCTTCTTAATTATCGGTACATTCTCACACTCGCAAACTTGTCAATTATATGTTAAGATTATAACTATTTGTATGAAAATCAATTTTTTATCAAATTTATGATTAATGTCTTGGTGGTCTTGTATGGAAGGCTTGAACGACTGGATCCGAAGAGTCCTGTGATGTATCTTCCACACACAAGGCCTGTGGATAACTGCGTGGCAAGGATTCATAAAGTCTTCGAAGCATGATCAAACTCAAGTGATTATCTTTCTGGATTGGGATCTCTCATATTATGATGTCCTTCGTTGTCTTTGTTTGATTGTAGCACTCAGGAGACTATATCCTGGGAGTTTAATATAATTATATAATGAATAATAACACTCAGGAAACTAAATCTTGAGAGTTCAACATATTATATATGAATGCTGTCGTTTGTCTTATCTACAATCCTATATGTTGGATGTATGCTTAATTTTTATTATCAAATAAAAAGAATATTGATCGGGAAATTATATATATCCTGAGAAGGATATGATATATACTTAATGTTAAAAAGTAATTAGAATGAAAAACGAAAAAGTCAAATATTCGAAACGCTAATTATGAAATCCTTTCTCTTCCGTTTGACACCTAACGCACCATTCTTATAGACTTACATAGAGAAGCCTTTCACATCTTTAGCCGAAATGGTTGGGGACAGGAAAGGATCCCTTTTTCAGGGTACTATGGGGGAATAGACCCAATGGAGACGGGGTAGGGCCTATAACTCCGGGGATTAGAGCACAAGGTTACAAACCAGTGTTGAATTCAGTTTATGGTGAAAAATGTTAGGTTAAGATGTAATGTTACCTTTAGAATTTTTTAAGGAGCAATGTTATCTTTGAAGCCAAGTTTCAGAATAAAGCAATACTGCAGCTTATCATTAAAATGTTAAATGATCAATGTCAATTTTTAACAATGGATATTAGTTTTTTAAAGTAGTGGGGCAACATTGCTTTTGTAATAATTTAGTGTGTAAGGACATTAGTTTGGGAATGATAATATAATAGGCATACATTTTTTAACCAAAAATAATCGGCATCCACTAAAAATAAATAAATAAATTTATTACATAATATATTCATTGTAACCTTTTATATAACTATTTGACCAGGTCAAATTTGAGTATTCTAGAGTCCAATTAGGGGTAGCTCCTCCAAAAGTGCTTCTGCATTATTTTGTAATAATTTAATGTGGCATCTGTAACACCTCCTATTTTCCTCCTATTTCCTCATATTGGATCACTTTAGAACCAGTATTGGGCTTTGGATGACTCAAATTGGCCTTTTAGTGAACTTGAAAATTTTTCATTTTCTTAAAAAATGCGGTTACTGTTCACTGGCCCATTTTCCAGATTTCTTGCCCAATTTTGAAAAATCATAATTAATTCTAAAAAAATCGAAACTGAGTTGTTCGAATTTCTAAATTTAGTTTATTAAGTTATCTATAGGGGAAAATACTCATTGGTTCAAATTCTTACCCATTTAAATCATTGTATTCCGAAAACGTACACTGTTCCAATGGTCACTTCCAGTTTTTTCAGATTTTTCCCTTAACTTTGAAAAATCATATCTCTTATAGTACACATCCAAATTTCACAAACTTTATATCAATTTAAATCTCAGGATGTGTAGTATTTAACTGGAAAGTTTTAGCTCATTTGTAACTCGTTTGCTATTTTTCATTGACATTTGAAACAAGTCAGTTTCCAAGGCCTTTGGAAACTTTTAACTTTGAAAACCAACTTTTCTTAAAATTCACCAAAACCTCTTTTTAGTTCTTTAACCCACCTTTATCATGCATGATTATCTCTTTAACATTCCTTAGCACTTTTAGCCCATTTTCATGCATGCATCATCACATATTTACATGCTATTTCATGTTGAGGTTTAAGGGTTACAATCACATCAACTTCATGAAGAGTTTAGCAACTCATATATATTCATACAAAAATCATGCAAGCAAGAGCATCTTCTTTATTCATATATAACCTTTTCCTTACCCTTGCTTGAGCTTCCACCTACATGGTTAGTTGGTGGGGAATGAGATTTGAGAATCCCAATAGCAAAACTACATAATCATAATATTGTGAATGTGCATACATAACTTTAAAGCATGTGTATGATCATATAAACATGTGACACATCAAACTACACTTTATCATGCATATGGCCATAGCACAAAAGTCACATGTCATACACAAATCATTCATCATAAAAGTTCATGTAACATTCACAACTCATTTTCATAAACATAGGAGAAGATTAGTAGTCTTGCTACCTCAAGATCTTAGCTTTTCCTTTTTCACTTTAGGGTTCTCTTGAATAACCTTCCAAATGGGCTCTTGAAGGTCTCAACTTCCTAAAGATCATGTCATAATATCCACATGAATATCCAATCATCATAATGCAAGAAAACTTGCAATAACACAATAAAGCTCTTATTGCCCTTAAAGGACCCTTACAACTTTAAAACTTTATTTTTATAGTCCTTAATGCTTCTCAAATCCCTTTCTTATTTTCACCCTACACAAAAATTCATTTTGAAGCCATTGGAAGCATTAGAATAATCAAAATCCTAATCCTTCTATTTCATACAGATTTTCAAAAAACAGAAAAAAGAAGGGTTTTGGATTTTTTTTCAACTTTTGCTCATGAATGCTTGTGTATTCTTGCTTCCATATCATGATTCAAGCATCAAAATACTCAAATACATTTTCCCTTTTCAAGACCTCACATGGACAGCACCTCCCCATAAACTTATGGTTTCCAAAATTTCAACAACAACTCCCAACAACAACCATCAAGCTACTCTTTACAACTCAAGAAGAACTTGCAACCATTTACTACCTTTAAAACTTTCTCCTTTTCATTTTCATATCTTGAAACCCTATCCATCATCTTCCAAAAAGAGAGGCTTATTCAAGAAATCAATCCCATAGAAAGGTAGTAGAAGTTGCAAGACTTAAGAAAAGATGAAGATTTGGTTGCTAGAACACATTACCTTGTGTTATGGAAGCTTAACTCTCTTTTTCTTACTTGAAGATAGTGTTTTGGGAGCTTGAGAGGGAGGAGAAAAATCTGATCTAAAAAGAGAGGGAAGTGGACGGAATTTTTGAGGGGGGAGAGAGAGAAATGGCTTGTTAAAGAATGCTCTCTTACAAATGTGTGGTTAAGATTTATTCTTGGGGACCAAGTTTAAAAATGCTTGATAGAGATTATGCCACTTGTCCTCAATGGACTGCTTGGTGAAAAGTGCTTTTCAGACTTCCCTTGCTGGTCTGGTTGGGCTAACTGGGCCTCTGCCCGTCCAGTTACTTGATCTTGTGGCACGCATTTCCGTAAAGTACCTTTTATACAGGTAATGTAATATCTGTATATTCTTGTGTGAGGAATTGGAGGCTAAACCAATATTATGTGATGATTAATGCCCATAGATATGGAAATATAGAAAGAAAAATGCCTCTAGACAAGAAAGATCATGATTGACTAAATCCCTAGTCTTACGGATTTTAAGTAAGAATAACCCAAGGGTAAAACAGTCATTTGGCTAAATGACAAGAGTAAAATGGTTATTTTGATTGAAAAGGCCTAGGACATTAAATGCCATCAAATAATAAGGATATTTTGGTAATTTTGTCAAAAGTGAAAGTTGACCAAAAAGTCAAAGTTTACCAAAAATGTCAAAGTCAATCAAGGGCAAGGTTGGAATTAAGAAAAAGTAGAAAACGTGATGGCAGTTTGGAAATTATGACAAAAGTAGAAAAGGTAGTGGTGTTTTAGTAAATAAGTGGTAAATAAAGGATTTCGAAGTTAAGGACGATCGAGAAATAATTATTTGAGTTAACAGGAGTCCTCAATCGCCGGAGACCCGAACTGAGAAAAATTTAGTTGGGTCATAAAGTAATTAATAAAATTATTATCCGATATTTGATGTAGGCAGTTTCGTTGTACGGAGAACAATAGTGCCCGAAAACCCGAAAAAGTATTTTCTTAGAAAATTAATTATGGAAAATCTGGGGAGAATTTTGAGGACGGAAAAGAGCTTAAGAATCAGGGAAAAATATAGAAATTTTCCATGTCCTTAAGTCAAATTGGCCACCGGAAGCCCGTTTTACGGTGTTGCACGCAAATCAAGGAATCCAGATGATTTACGAAGAGAGCCAAGGGTATTTTGAGGAAGGGATGACGCCACCCAGGCAAGGAGGCCTAGGGAATGGCGCCCCATGAAAGAAAAGTCTCAGGTAAAATAAAAAGGAAAATCACTAGAATAAATGTTAGTTTACAGAAATGTGTGCCACCGGATCAAGTAACTGGAGAGCTAGGGAATCGGTTAGCCCAACAAGGCTTGCAAGGGAAGCCAAAAGACCACTTTTCACCAAGCAATCAAGAAATGACAAGTGGCATGTGACAACTCCTATTTTCCCCTATTTTCTTATTATAGATCACTTAGGAATCACTCTTGGGCCTTGGATAATTCAATTTGGGCTTTCTATGTGAACTTAAACTTTCAAAAAAAAAAAGGAAAAACGAGGTACTGTTCACATGCTCTTTTTCCAGATTCCTAGCCCAACTTTGAAAAATCATAATTAATTCTAGAAAACTCGAAACTGAGTGATTCCAATTTCTAAATTTTTCTTATTAAGTGAATTATAAGGAAAAAATACTCATTGGTTCCAATTCTTGCCCATTTGATACAATTTATTCAAAAACCATGGCTATGTCCAAGTAATCACTGTCAATTTTTCCAGTTTTCCCTTAACTTTGAAAAATCATATCTCCTAATGTACAATTTACAAATTTTATATCATTTTAAAGCTAAGGATGTGTACTTTCTTACTGGAAAATTTAAATCCATTTGAAGCTCTTTTGCTATTTTAAATAGCCACTGGAAACAGATTCATTTTTCAGGGCCTTTGGAACCCTTCAACTTTGAAAACCAAATTTTCTTTTGTTACCAAAACCCCTTTTTGGTTCCTGATCTTAACTCTAACATGCATGATTAGTTTCTTATCCTTCTTTAGCCTTCTTAGCTCATGATCATGAATGCATCATCCCATATTCATATGTTCTTCATGTTGTAGTTAGGTTATAACCCTAGCAACTTCAAAGAAAAATAGCATCTTGCATATTTACACAAAACAAGCAAGCATATGCATCATCATCTTCAAGGATCAAGAACCTTTTCCTTACCCTTGCTTGTGCTTGCACCTACATGGTTAGTTGGATAATGAGATTTTGAAATCCCAATAGCAAAACTAGCTAAACAAAAGTATTGTGAATATGCATGTAACAACCTTTTAACAAACATATGAGCATGTGACATATGATATGTTCAAACTACATTTTTATATGCATATGGCCATAGCAATCAAGATCACATTTCATACTCAAATCATTCACTTCATTCATCACAAAAGTCATGCATCATTCACAACAAAGTTTCATAAAACATAAGTTTGGTTTAGTAGTCTTGCTACCTTTGCTAAGCTTTTCCCTTTTCTTTGAACTTTAAGTTCTCTTGGTGACTTTTTCTAATGGTATTCTTGAAGATCTTAAAACCCTAAAAACAATGGCATAAGATCCATGTAAATATCCAACCAACAAGTTGCCATAAATCTTGCAAAAACGCATAGAACCTCTTGTAGGTTTTTCACGAGTCCTACAAGTTCAAGTCTTAGTTTTATGGTTCCTTAAACTTCTAAAATCCATCTCTAGGCTTTACCCCACACAAAAACATCATTTTAAAGCCAATGGAATCATCAAAACACTAAAAAACACAGCCCTTCTATTTTTTCTTTGCTTGACCGAAAATCAGCAAAAATAGGGAAAAATGGGTTTTCTTAAACTTCCAACATGTATGCTTGTGTATTCATGCTCCAAAACCACTTTTTATATTGGGCAGCACCTCCCCATAATATTGAGCTTCCATGATTTTTACAAAACTCAAAACAACTATCAACAACCAACAAACTAGCTTTTACCCCTCAAGGAAGAACTTGCAACCATTTACCACTTTTAAAACCTTCTCTTTTCCATTTTTTTTTTGATATAGTTCTCTTTTCCATTTTTAACTCTTGAAATCCTAGCCATCACCTTCCAAAAGAGAGGCTCATTCAAGGAACAACTTAAGAGAAAAGGTAGTAGTAGTTGCAAGACTCAAGAAAAGAGGGAGATTTGGTTGCAAGAACACTTAACCTTGTGTTGTGGAAGCTTGAATCTCTTCTTTCTTGCTTGGGGAGGTAGTGACGTTTTTTGGCTTGGGAGAGGAGATAAAATCTGACCAAATGAGAGAGGTAGGGGGCTGCCAAATGAGAGGGGGAGAGAGGGACTTGATAGTTTAATTTTGGTCTCTTGTAATTTGTGTGTAGCATATTCAAACTTGGGGACCAAGTAGCTAAACATTTGATCCATATTGAGCCACATCACCTTGTCTTCTCCTAGCTGAAAAAGTAATTTTCCAAACCCCTAGGCGTCAGATTTTGCTTGCTTGACCCTTGACCGGTCCAGTTACATGATCCGGTGGCACGCATTTCCGTAAAGTACCCTTTACGCGGGTAACTACCTTTTTTTACTTGTCCGAAGACTTTATCTTTCATGTGACACCATTCCATAGGCCTCCTTGCCTAGGTGGCATCATGTCCTGTCCATAGCATCTCCGGGTTTCCCTCGTAACTAGTCAGGATTCCTCGATTTGACTTAAGGACATGGAAAAATTCTATATTTTTCCCTGATTCTCAAGCTCTTTTCCATTTCTCAAAATTCTTTCCGGATTTTCCGTAATTAGTTTTCTAAGGAAATACTTTTTCTGGCTTTTCAGGCACTCTTGTTCTCCGTACAGCGAAACTGCCCGCACCGGATATCGGGTAATAATTTTATTAATTACTTTATAATCCAACTAAACTTTTTTTAGTTCAAGTCTCCGGCATTTGAAGCTCCTGCTATCTCAAATAATTATTTCTCGGTTGTCCTTAACTCCGAAATCCTTTATTTACCACTTATTTATGAAAATGCCATTACCTTTTCTACTTTTGCCATAATTTCCAAATTGCCATCATTTTTCTACTCTTTCTTAATTCCAACCTTGCCCTGGTTGACTTTGACATTTTTTGTCAACTTTGACTTTTTGGTCAACTTTGACTTTTGTGTTGACTTTTGACCAAATTACCAAAATGTCCTTATTATTTGATGACATTTCATGTCGTAAGCCTTTTTAATCAAAATGACCATTTTCTCTTGTCATTTAGCCAAATGACCATTTTGCCCTTGGGTCATTCTTACTTAAAATCCTTAAGACTAGAGACTTAGTCAATCAGGATCTTTCTTTCCTTTAGGCATTTTCCTCTATTTGTTCCTTATTTACGGGCCTTACATCTTCTCATAGTTACCAGTCTGGCCTTTGTACCAGTTAGCTGAAAACAGGGATATTACATGGCACAATCTCCACCAAGTCCCACTTGGTCCCCAAGAATCAATCTAAGCCACACAAGTTTCAAGAGGCTTTTCACATAAGCTAACTCTCCTCTCTCTTTTCTCAAATTTCTGCCACCTCTCTCCATCCATTTGGTCAGATTTTTCTCTCCCCAAAGCTCCCATAAAAGGCCACTTTGCTCCCAAGGAAGAAGAAGAAGAGAGCTCTCACACAACCTTAAGGTAATCACCCAAACAACCAACTCTCTACATTTCTCTACTCCTTGGAACTTCTACTACCTCTTTAATGGTTGATTTCCTTGATCAAAGCACTCTTTTTGAAGATGAAAAGTTAGGGTTTCAAGGTATGAAAATGGAAAAGAGAAGGCTTTTGAGGTAGAAAAAGGTTGCAAGTTCTTTCTTGAGTAGTAAAAACTAGCTTGATGGTTTTTTATGGTTGTTTTGGTTGTTGTGAAGATTTTTGGAAACCCTAAGTGTTTGGGGAGGTGTTGTCCATTTGGAAAATTGAGAGGGAGCGATGTATTTGAGTGGTATAATGCATGAAAAGTGGTTGGAAAGCAAGGATATACATGTATATGAAAAGAAAAGTTGAAAAATCTAAGAACCCTTCTTTTTCTGTTTTTTCGAAAATCTGTGAAAAATAGAAGGAGTGAGATTTTGATTATTCTAATGCTTCCAATGGCTTCAAAATGAATTTTTGTGTAGGGTAAAAATAGGAAAGGGATTTGAGAAGCATTAGGAACAATAAAAGTCAAGACTTGAATTTGTAGGGTCTTGAAAATGCAAGAGAGAGTATCATTGCGTTTTTATGATTTTTCTTGCCAATGTCAGTGGCTGGAATTTATAAATGTATTACCACATGATGTTTAGGAAGTTAAGGAGCCAAGGAGCTAGTGGTAAAAGGTTTCCAAGAGAGCTTTAAAGTTCAAAGGAAATTAAAGGAAAAATGTAGCAAGACTACTAACTCTTCTAAATCATTTTATGAACTTGTTGTGAATGATGCATTATTTTATAATGTATGAGCTTGATGTTTTGTGTATGATATGTGACCTTGATTGCTATGGCCATATGCATGATAATGTAAGGTTTGAATATGTCACATTTATCTTGATCATACACATATGTTGGAAAATATTACATGCACATTCACAAGTTTTGTTAGTTAGTTTTGCTATTGGGATTTCTTTAAATCTCATTATCCAACAGCTAACCATGTAGGTGGAAGCTTAAGCAAGGGTAAGGAAAATATTATTGATGGTTGAAGATGTTATTTGCTTGAGGAATTTTGTGTAAATATGTTGGTTGATGGCACTTTATTTTACAAGTTGTTGAAGTTGTAACCTATAAATCCCTACGTGAAGAAGCAAGTGAATATGTGATGAAGTATGCATGGAAATGGGCTAGGAAAAGCTAA
>JANTPZ010129706.1:0-19624 GCA_025593235.1 Vachellia pachyceras
AATAACAAACGATGATGCCTCTTAGGGTATTCCTGAAATCAAAGCAGAATATATTTCTTCCGAATGGATCATTTTAATCAAGAGGAATGATAAAACAATAGAAATTTTAGCACATTTTATCACTTATTTAATTTAATTTATCTTCATGTAAGATTATATAACTATCGCAATTACGCCATATAACTATCATAAAAATCCCTGAAATATATAATAAATTTGGGATTCATCATTGTGCTTGAAAGAGCTCCATCTATGGCATTATTTACACCACTAATGACTCAATTAGCGTTATAAAATCACGTTTACTTAAATTAGAATAAAATTTCTCTCATATATTTATTCCGTAGATTATAAAATATGTGAGAAAAGTAATTCTTATAGCTAATTTAAACAAACATAACTCGTGAGGATATTGACTGAAAATTATAGAAAATTACTATAAAATCTCTAAAAAAGGCATGCATACTCTCAAGTTATTCTTATGTTTTTGGATGATTAAATCTAAGGATTTTATAGTGATTCCTCGAAAAAATATATGAGGAAAATCATATTTAAATATTTTTTGTATCAATAAAAATTACTCATTTAAAATAAATTTGAAAAAATTATATATTTTTACATCGAAAATATTTATATTTTTCGTACACTGTATATTTTTTCTTAATTTTTAAAATATATTTGATTATAAAAAAATAAATACAATGTTGCCCAATTTTTTAGGGGTTCGAGAGGATAAAGGAGGGGTGGTGACATGACAGTGACAATTAACGGTAACAAAGTTCAGGTGCTGTTGGGGCCCACAATTAATCCTCTCTCACACCGTCACAAGCCAGTGGTGGGCCCCACTTACTCACACTCTTCTTCGCGCCTATCCTTAAATCATCATTATCAATATTTAGTAATTAATAACTATAACAATATTCATAATTTTGATAATTATTGATTTATTGCTGGCTAAAAGTTGCGGCTACAATTTAAGGGTGAAAACTAATCAAGTCGGATAAGTAGTGGGAACAAATTTGATGGCTATTTTGGGCTGAGCATCTGTATTTTATTTACTCTATATGGTCACAAACTATAATAATCCATACAATTTATTATTTTTTTGAACCCTGTCTCTTTTTCTTTGTTTTTTTGCCATGGAGAACTATGTTTCCTTTTCTTTTAAGAGAAAATTATCTAAAAGAGGTGAAAAACACCTTTGTGACAATTTAGAAAATCGTTGAAATGATGTATTTTGATATAATGCATTTGGTAAATTATGTGTGTTTGGAAATCCGTTGGTAGAAAGGAGTTTATGGGTTTCGATATAAATTTATGGATTTTGAGATAATTTTACAGATTTCAAGATATTTTTTGTCTTGATTTGTGTGGACTGTTGGGAAAAAGTTTTCCCAAACATGCAACAATATTTTATTCATAATGTATTTTGACAGAATGCATTTATGTTTAGATGAACGTTAGATTTAGAATATATCTATTTTATTAAAAAGAAGTTTTTTTTACTTATAATGTATTTTGAAAGAATAAGTTGTCAAACACGTACCATAGGCCATTTTATCATCAAGAAATCAAAACAAATAATATAAGGAAATGCAACTGAGTCCTATAAGTGGAAATTAATTAGTTTGAGTTTGCTTTCACATCTATGTTTACTAAAATAGATATATTTATAAGCATTTTTTTTGGCCGACAATGAGCATATTATTTATATATAAAAAGACTTTAGATATGTGTTTGACTTAAATAAATTAGCATATTTTTCTAAAATAACATATTCATAGAAAATTGATAAAAAAATTGGAAACTTTTGAATTAATGTTAAACCAAAAACTTCTGAATACCTAACACTCTAAAATAAAAGCTTTCGTCATAGATTTACACCTTAACCTTAAACATTATCGTTTTCAAAAATATTTTAATCATTATTTCACTTTTTAAAGGGGTTATGTGTGTTTTGCACACAAAAAAGAGGGTTATGTGTGTAATATAATTATAAAATACAGAAAATTGTTGAAAATTCTCCCATTGCAAAATCTATTGTCCAAATGTACCTAAAATTTATACAAAAGATCAGATGTAACATATCTTCAGCCAATATAACTCTTATTGAGTTATATTTGACTTGTCTATATAAGACAGAAGACATTTGCAAGATAGCCAGATATA
Organism: Vachellia pachyceras; assembly: GCA_025593235.1. Classification (NCBI taxonomy): domain Eukaryota; kingdom Viridiplantae; phylum Streptophyta; class Magnoliopsida; order Fabales; family Fabaceae; genus Vachellia; species Vachellia pachyceras. Next base: position 2,170 of record JANTPZ010129706.1, read on the forward strand.
TTGCACACATTTAAAGAATAGTAGCATTGGCCTGGGGATTTGACTCCTTGGGTATATAGAGAGATACATTTGGGAGAATTACTTTAAAGTCTTGTGCTACGAATTGATTACTCTAAGGTCCTAATAGGTTGTTAATGGTAACTGCTTTACTTGTCAATAGTGCTCATAGACTTGTTATTAATAACCTATTGGAACCTTAGAGTAATTAATTCGTTATCGCATGACTTAAATGCAATTCTCCCGAATAGAATGTTTCTACAAATTTCTCTTATAAAAATCATAATCTTGATTTTTTTTCCTTTGAAAAATTACCCTTAAAAACTGATCTGTCAACTTATAAGATAAGCCTATAGTCAGGTTCTCGAGTGATATCAATGCAGAAAGTTCTACCAGTGAAATGGATGTTAAGTGGCCTGTGACATTGGAATATGTCTTATTTCATCATATAATACTCTCACAATTGGGGTACAACAGATCGATGCACCATAACACAGTGTCCTTTTCATATTATTTGAATATTTATATTATATTTTCAGGCACCTGATTATTTTATTCCCCCCTTAAAAAATGTTTCATTTAAATCTGATGTTTTTAAAATGATAGTTAAGATAGCAATAATATAAAAATGCAATATAATATACATGATTTGCTAATGGGTTAGGTGATTATAGTATTTGCTAGCTGGGCAAGTCCACTAGAAGAGCCATTGGTATTACCCCAATTAGCCCTTTGTTTTTTATCTATTATAAAATATGAGATTAATTCTCACTGCGTGAGAGATTGGGGAAATACTTGCATACTCTCAGAGGGTCACGTTATCCATATTCTGACTAATTAAAATGTTTCATGTGTCTTTTATTCTGCATCTATATCACATAAATTTTTTCTATTTTTTTCTCTTTTTTCATAACCCATTATAATATACATTTATTATAAAAAAGATAAATAATTAAGAGAAATTTGTGGAATATGAGATTCACAATAGATGACACTTTGAACATTTTCATTAGGTAGAATATGGATGACGTCGTATTATGAAAGTATGTAAGTATTTCTCCTAAGGGTAGTGTTGGGAAAACGGGCTCAGCCCGTGGGTTGAGCCCGCCAACCCGCAGGCTAAGGAAATGGCAGCCCATATAAAAACGGACGCAGGCTAGGGCGGGCTGACCTACGGGTTGGCGGGCTAGCATGTTTTTTTTACTTTTTAAAAAAAATTAAACCTTTTATATTTTAATAGGAGGAGGGTGATGTTTCAATAGTTTCAAATATTATTTTAAACTTTATTATTTCATTTTAAATGTATACTTGCTTTGGAGATTGTTGATTATGTATTATGTTTTTGTATTGTAAATATTGTTGATTATATTTTTTAGAAATGTATTTTATTTGTCTTCCAAAAAATCAAATAGACTTAGTAAATTGTATGTAAATTTGTTGTATTATTTTTTTAAAAGAAAATTTTAATAAAATAAAATTTAAAAATGGAAAAAAAAAGGTGGTACCCTTCAACCAGCTTAAACAGGCGGCAGCCCGTATGAAAACAGGCCAAATGGGCTGACCACGGGTTGAGGCGGGCCGGCGGGCCAGCTCGTTTCTCAACACTACTTAAGGGAGATATCTATTTTTAGTATTTGATAATATAACAAACATGTCTTAGGTAGGAAGATAGTGTACACCATAAAAAAGAAAAGTAAGACTAGTAAACTACCCATAATTTAGAAAACCTATTACATCTAAAAATAACAGTTCTTGTAAATCTAAAAATTATAATAAAATTGTTGAGTACCATACAAAAACACTGTAATTTATGTGTCTAATTTTGGGATATATACAAAGTTCCACCAATTATTGAATTTAATAACAAAATTTAGTATGTCTTTTATCAATATTTTTGAATTTAACATATGTACTTCTTAAAAAAATTAAAATTTTGACTGTCACATGCATTGGAGAGTAAATATTAAAAAGATTTGAGAATGGTCAAGGTAATGAATGACTGTGAATAAGAGCTAAGGCTGCTTTCTTTTAAAAATAATTGCCCCCTCATTTGCTTGTTTAAAGAAAACTATTTTTTTTCTCTAACTTAAAAAAATGCTTTATTTTTTGTTAAATAATCAGACTAATCACCTTACAACTGCAAAATAAGTACAATTATAAAATCATAAAAAGGTTGTTGCTCATGAAGCTGAGTCAAACATGTTATCAACATGCTCACTAAAATAGATAACTTATACACCTAACACATATTTAAATTAAGAGAAATTTACTGTTTAGTCCCACATAGCACACATATTTATTAAATAATCCCAAAATTTACAATATTTAGCCGCAGATCCCAATGCACCATTGTGTAATTAATTTGGAAAGTGAAAAGACCATTGTGTCCTTGTTATTCTTCTCTTACCTTTTGTTTTTCGGTTCTTCTCGCTCTCCACTCGAAACTCCTTCCCCAACCGATCACCGGTTGCCGTCGCCGAGTTCCAGACTCGATTGAACAACCACTGATATTATCCCTATAGAATTGATTGACCTCAGCTTTTCATTTTTGCATATCTATCGATCTGTGCATCTTCGAGCTGTGGATCTGAGAATTTTTTGGACAGGGAGGAATAGTAGTTGTGTAGAACAATGCCATCTCACTTGGATCTGGATCGTCAGATCGAGCTCCTGATGGAGTGCAAGCCCCTGCCGGAGGTAGAGGTGAAGACTCTTTACGATCAGGCGAGGGCGATACTGGTGGAGGAATGGAACAACATCTTCAATTGCTTATTGACAATCTTACCAGTTATATTTACAACCATCACTGCCTGCATTAACAACTCCTTCTCACCTTCGGCTACCAGCCCTTCTCACTACTGCATCTTCACCTTTATCTGCATTCCATCATCAGTCTTAATCAGAAACAGAGTATGAACAATACAAAAACAGAGCATGAATAACACAAAAAACCCACATGCTATCCTTTCCCAAACACATCTCAACAATATCCACACTTCATACTTTACACTTCACTAGGTCACCCTTCAAGTACCATAACTATAAAGAAATCTAAGAAATAATCACATTAGTACCCACATACTCAGCCCCAACCTCTACTAAAACTGACCAACTATTAATCTACAATAAAACTAACCCAGCAGTCATATAGTTGTCATTGACAACCTAGGTAGCCATATTGACAACTATCGCGCCCCCTATTGACAACCTCATCAGCTACGTTTTACCATTCCGTCCCAGGTCTTCACAAACCTCCATTTTCACCTCCATCTTCCTTACATCACCATTTTTTCAGACACACACCACACAAAACACAAAAATAGAGCACACAACTTCCTATTTTATACCACACCATTTAAAACTTATCCACATACCTTTCAGGCATTACCATATACTACACATTGCATCTTACTAGCTTCCCCATTAAAGTTGAGAATAATAAATTAACAGCAAATAGTTAAACCCACCTGAACCCTTTCATCAAACCGCCTATACAGGGCACATTTGCACAGCATAACTTCTCCAACATTTAGGGCAAAAACGCACGGAAACTAGGAGGAAGAACAAGATGGAAGATCAAATCTTTGGAAGAACAAGGTGGAAGACGTTATGCTCCTCACTCCAGTCACTTCGTTGTTCTCCGTGCTACACTCTTCCCGCGCGAATGGAGATGAAGAGAAAGCCATCAGAAGTTTTCCCTTTTCAAGCATCAAGGGCAGAATGGTCTTTTCGCTCCTTAAATCAATTCCCCATAGGTACCTTGGGACTGATGGCTAAATATTGTGAAATTTGAGACCATTTGATAAATATCTATGCTGTGTGGGACCAAACAGTAAATTTCCCTTAAATCAATCCATATATATATATATATAAGTGACTTGAGGCAAAGCTATATATCTCGTAGAGCTCATATATTCAATTCAAGTGTGTGTATATTTGTGTGTACGCACAAACCCCTAAAAAGTAGAATCACTTCTCATCACAGGACCATATATGAGACTGAGAATAGGCACATGAAAATGACAGGGATGAGCTGAATCATCAGATCCCTCAAAACACTTTATCATCTTCTTCTTCATGGGACCACAGGAAAATACAGTAGCAACAATGGCACATTACACAGATTACACTACCCTTCCCACTAAGGTACCTTTAGCGGAAAGCTCAAAGCTGCCTTCTTTTTACAACTGATATTTTTTATCTTCATATATAAAACATTGAATTTCAATTATGTGTGTACATATATATGTATGCATATCCTTTCGATTCTGTGAAATCACTTACATCTCATAAAGGAGATCATTGCATTACAACATAACCTTCTAAAGCTTCATATTATTATTTTTTGTTTATGTTCTTATTAGAATGAGATGGAAAGTATAAAATGAAAGTTTCATCGTTGTAATGCTATAATACCAATAATGCTATATGACAATGAATATTATGCTTTAAATAGACAATATGATTATAAAGTTGGGTAATCGAATAAGAATATTGAAAATGAAATGTAGTCATACGAAAATATTTAAGGAACATATACGTGGAATAGTTATAGTGACATCTATTAAAGAGAAAATAGTAGAAATTCATTTAAGGTGTTTAGGATATTTTCAAAGAAGACTTACTAGAGGCACCCAATGAGAAGGGTAAATGAAATAGTATTGAATTTTTTGAAAATGAGTTAAGGAAAATTGAAGAGAATACTTAATGAAGTTAATGGGTAAGGTTTTCGGGTTAACGATTTATCAAAATCTTTTAGTCATTGATAGAGTAGAATAGCAATGCATGATGCATGCAGCCATCCACTAATGGGATAAAACTTTGTTATCATTGGTGAGAAATATGCAGAAACATTGTTAGGCTTTAAGAAAAGCTCAAAAGAAGGAGGGCAGCCAAATAAAGTTATGCCGTTTGATTCAGAAAATGGTAGTGACTAGCAGTAACTTTTCGTATCCACTTCCACACAATTTGTTTAAAAGATAGTGACTTTGAACAGTGTACAAAAATAATGCACCATAATAAGCTTCCAATCATTCGCAGTGAGAATCAACTTAAAAAGTCTATTATGGAACAACCATAATAAGCATTCTTTGCGTGATTGATTTGTTCATCGTTTTCCTCCACAAATTGGATTCCTCTAACCCTTCATTTCCCTGTGACAAGGGGGGAAATCCCAAATAATCAGTCCAACTTCTGGCAGCGAAAAGTTTAGAACTAGTTTTTTTGAAAGAAATCATTTAATACCACATTTTGACCGAGTTAGGTTCAAGCATTGTCAGACCTTACTACCATTGTTCTTATGTAATATAAGATGGAAGCTTTTAAATTTTTATAGCTCTCGCACCATACTGTTGATGTAATTCTTTAAGATGATTTCCCACATACATTAATTGTATAAAAGAATCCTATAACACACATATAAAGAGTGAATCAATAATTCACTTCATATATAATTGACTTCTTTTTATAAAAGTTCCTCCACTATGAAGAATTCTGCCACAACCTACTAAAGAAACAAGTAACACTGCGTAGTCAAATAATACAAAAAAGCTGCACAAGAAAGCTAGCCAACAGCGGGATAGCTAGTTTGGTCTTTATTTAAAGAGAAAATTAATTATTTGCTTCTTAAACTTTATTTAAAGGGAAATTAATTATTTGAGTTTATATGGTTCTTATACTTTGGTTCTTATACTTTAGTTTTTAATTTAGTCCTTGCAGTTTAAATATTTTCAGTTCACTCCATATAAAGTCATCTTGTTTTGACATTAATCCCTTAATTTAGAAGATTTGGATTGAATCCCCAACCTCTCCAACTGTCTCTGATGACATTAACCAACAACAAATATGTCAGAACTGTGAAGATATAAAATTCACATCATAGCATGAATTTTGAATGTCTAATGTGATTTTTTGTGTATCCTCTTAAAACTTTTGTTTTTCTAAATTACTGTAAAATACTGTTTGTGAAAGGATGCAGCAAAAGTTGCCTTTAACATTCAAAATCCTTGAAGGGGTTCCATGAATGGCTTCTACCATGTCATGGTGGTGCAGATTTCTTTGCACTCTATGAAAGTGGGTTGAGGGCTTAGCAAATTGCAATTCAACCCTCTTTCTTTTTGAGCCTCTTACATTGGCTTCGGATAGAGTTCTCATTTCCTCTTTGTGGCAGGAGAGGCTCTGTTCTGTTTCATTGTGATCCCTAATATCATATTTGCTCACCTCTCAGTCCTAACTGGCAAAAACTTTCCGTCATCATGTGTGTTCCACATAAATAAAATGTTTTACCACATCAGTTTATTTGTATGACATTATGCTGCATCGGCACTTGAAGGACTAGAATGTAACTTTCTAATTTTACAGGGATCACCTTATAAACGTATTAAAGCGGGTTGAAAATTTTTTAAACTATAGAGACCTAATTCCAAAATTCATGTACACTTTAAGGCTTCATAACTTTCTATCGTTAATCCAGTCTAGAGGTCAACCTCATTGGACGGCAGAGCCTTAGAACTGTCCCTTTTATCAGAGCCACTTCCTGTGAGTGCACCTCAGCATAATTACGGAGCAAGATACAGAGTTTTGGGTGGTTCAGAAATCATAAAGCTCTGAATAGTGAATACTACATATAAATTGACATTCAGTTGTTGCTTTCAGCTTTCAGTCAAATCTTTCCTGCAAATATACATGATGTGAATCATGAAGTTTCATCTCAAAGATTATACCATATCCATTAAAAAAAAATCAGACTTTTGCATTTGCAATTTTTATAACTTAATATAGATCACTCTGAGCATTATAATGGTAAGAAAGCTGAGTGGTGACTAAGCGGTGTTACTATATAGACGTTCAACAACAGCACATTACATGCAATGGATTTATTATTTTATTTTTATTCAATATAATTCACCAAACAACTTTATGAAGAGTTACCCCATACCAGTTGTGGTTGCAGCCAACTCTTGATTTGTCCTCTTGGGTAACAACAAGGCTCACAACTATTCACACAATGACAAAAGGCAAAGTGGAGGGTAATCTTGACTGCTTCAGGGCCATGCCCCCTTGCTTATAGTGCATAAGATATGATTTACAAATAATAACTTGTGCTGGGAAAACATGCTTGCTTAGATTTCTAAGGACCACTGGGACAATTTTAGGTCAGCAAATGAATCATACTTTATGGAACACTTCAGTGATTGTTGATGGGATCAGGTTTAGAAACCTATGCTGATGATAGGTTGAATTAAGTAGATTAGGCACCTGGTTTAGAAACCTGTGCTGGTCACAGAGATTCTTGTATGATGAATGATATAAAATCAAGTACCACTACCCGCACAAAAGTCTATAAGTGAGTTCAAAGATATCTGAGAGAAGAGAGAACAGATCAATTTAGGAGTTGCAGTCAAATAGAAACAAATGGAGCACAGACCAACAGACCTACGGATAGAAAAAAAATTTCATCTTAGTCCCTCACCAGCTGTATCACATTTATATGACATTGATCAACTGCAGTAGCATTATGTTGGGAAAGAACTGAGAGGAAATAAGTCAGTTAGACTTGAAAACGCCAGCCAAACATATTCAATGCGAATTCAACAATAATAATGAACGCCTTGAAAGAAATAGAAGAAAAAAGAATAAACATTTACCTATAAACTAAATATGGATGTAATTCAGAGGATTTTCCGATTAGAGTGGATGCTGGCAGAAAAAAATTCTTAAAGATTTCATTCTACCAATTGTAGAAGCGCCAAAAGCAGCTTGCTGCTGCACGTATTTTTTCTATATCTCTGGCGCATCTTTTATCCCCCTTGCAGTTGGCACATGCCTCTAGCGGATTCAGGACCCTGATTCAGGGGATGCAAACTATCTTCTGAGTAGATAAATGAGGCTTATTTTTAATATCTTTTGAGAAGAATTTGAGTAAAAATTCAATGGGTTCAATATTAGCAAATGAGTGGATGCAAAATAAATCATATAGTACTAATATATACCTAATTTTCTGGAAGTCAAGGGGTGCGGCTGCACCCGGTGAAATGGGTGTAGGTCCGCCCTTGCCTCTACATGCATGCAGATATGGAGTTACATTAGTGCATCAATGAGAACTACAAACCCGTAGGTTTCTAAATGCTTCTCACACTCGCATCTTCTATGCTTCTGTAATGAAATACATAAATGTTTTCACATTTTTAACTGTGAGGATAGCTGCAATAAATAAAACTTACAAAATAGATGTTGAAGGGAAGAATATTACCTGGTTTCAAGCAGCAAGTGGATCAAACAAGAGGATGGTTGCTTGGCAATGTGTGGTTCTAACAAGATCCATTATTTCTACTTTTCCTGTTTCTTACCAGAAATCTTGACAGTTGCAGATTCCACTCTTAAAATGATGAAATCTACTTGCATCTCTCACTATTATTTCCCTCTTTGTTATAAGGGTTATAAATTTTATTGCACTTTGGCAGTCAACACAAATTCAGAGATTCTTTGTAACTACTATAGGCTTCTTAGGGCTAATATTAAGAATTCCAAATGCAATGGCTATTTTTTCCCTGTGATGAAGGAGGTTCTGTTCCTTTTCTTCTTCTTCAATGTCAAGAAGAGAAGAAATATAATGTGCACGGTATCCCAATTTTTTCATCTGCACCAAAAGTTCCTCTAACTTTCTATTAATGGATGCTGATTGTGGATGGGATTGATCTCCACCAATAAATCCATGGATTACTCCAGAGACCTCAACCCAACTGCATCCTGGACTTTTCTTGTAGCCTTGATCCATTTGTATGATTCTAATGTGTGCTGCATCATCCCATCTCCCTACAGATGAATATATGTTTGACATAAGGACAAAATTTCCTGTACATTCAGGTCCCAGCAACTGGATCTTCTTTGATACTTCTTCGCCCATTTCAATATTTTTGTGGATCCAACATGCAGCAAGCAATGCACCCCATACACGAACATCAGGTTCAAATGGCATCCTTTGGATGAAAGCGTATGCCTCATACAAAAATCCTGCTCGAGCCAGAAGGTCAACCATGCATATATATAATGCGCCAACCTTGGCTTGATGTTGAAATCTTGGATGATGGCATCAAAACAATATTTCCCTTCCATGACAAGTCCTGAATGACTACAGGCAGATAAAACAGCCAGGAGGGTCACATCATCTGGCTTTAAACCTGATGCCTGAAATTCATGGAATAGCGAAAGTGATTCTGTGCCTAGCCCACGAATGCCATAACCAATTATCATTGTATTCCATGATACAATATCCTGCCTTGGCATCCTGTCAAATACTTCCCTACTGATATAAATATTTCCACACTTTGAGTACATGTCCACAATGGCATTACAAATAGAGGTATAAGCTGTGAATCCACAAACAATTGATTAGCCATGGCAGCAGGTCCCATGTTGTAGCGCAGCTAAATGAGAACAAGCTGGAAGTAGGCACACTATAGTTGCCACATCTGGGTCAATGCCAGATAACTGCATCTGGCGAAAAATAAGTAAAGCCTTCTTTGCAGAACCATTTTGCACACATCCGGATATAATAGCACTGTAAGAAACCTTATCCTTTGAGATCGTTTCATTAAAAAATCTAATTGCATCATCCAAAATCCCATGTTTTGAATACATGGAAAGCAGTGAGTTCCCAACGGTTGTATCCAAATCAAACCCTGATTTGATTGTATAGCAATGCAACTGTTTTCCCTTAACCAAATCAGTGACGTTTGCACAAGCTCGTAATATGCTTGTAAGTGTAACAGGTGTTGGGTTTATCCCATGTTTAAATACCATCTCATCATACAATGCCAATGCCCCCATCATGGAATCACATATAACACATCCTCCAATCATAGCACTCCAGCATATGTCATTCTTTTCACTTATCATATCAAATATTTTCCTCGCACAGGATATGCGATGGCACTTAGAATACATATCCAGAAGTCCACAACAACAATATCACCACTGAAGATCTTCCTAATAGAGTATCCATGGATAACCTTCCCAACGCGTAATGCATTAACTTGCCCAATTGTAGGTAGAACTGCAACAATAGTTGAAGAGTTTGGAATTATTCCTGCTTGCTGCATTTGGACAACTATTTGTATCATGTCATCATGAAGTCCATGAAGTGAGAACCCTGCAATTATGGCATTCCATGCAACAATATCCCTGTGGGACATGCTATTAAACAATCTTTGAGTTTCAAACAAATCCCCACATTTGACATATAGGTCAACCAAGGCAGTAGAAACATAAATGTCTGATTCAAGACCAAGTTTCTCTGCATGCTCATGTATTTCTCTCCCAAATTCTAGTGCTTGCAGGCCTGAACAAGCTTTGATAACGAAAGGGAACGTGAATTTGGATGGTCTTACTCCCAGTTTCAGCATCTCAGAGTACAAATCAATGGCCTTTTCAAATGATCCATTCCAAGCGTAAGCTCTGATCATCATATTCCATAAACTAACTCTTGGCTTTGGAATGTTTCAAACACTTGACGAGCAAGTTCAATCTCATTACATAAAACATAAAGATGGGTTAGCTTTCTGAGGATCCCGAAATCCTTGATAAAGCCATCGTGTTTAAGGATATGTTCATGTATTTTCTTACCTTCGGACACAGATTTGGATTGAATGCAAGCTTCAAGTTGCGCCACAAAATTCGAAGAACAGGGCTTATCTGAAAGAAAGTTCGATCCTTGGATGGCTGTTAGGCCAATAGGCAACGAACTGTGACTCTTGTGCTGAATAGAAAGGCTACTTAATCACCGACTGGCAGTGATTGGAAACAAAGCCTGGCAATGTTTGAAACATGTTCGCCAAGGCATTCTTAGCCAAGGTGAGAGTTTATGGATTTTAGGTTATTGTCACTATTTCTTGCTTTAGAAAGTCAAACTAGGATTACGAAAGAACGGAACGGAACACATCCCAGGGAGAGAGCTGCACAGAAAACGAAGGAGAAATACTTAGGGAAACTCGCAGAGTCATGTGCAAACGCACTACACCTGAAAGTAGACCTCCTAAAGCACAAAATGGGAATGAAGGAAATAGAGATTCTAGTAGCAGGGCTTGACATGGATGACTTGCCATTGCTTCCATTAAGCAGAAACGGTAAAGGGTCGCCGGCGACGCTACTGGGATGGGAATTTTGCCGAGGCCCTGAACCCGAGCTGGGCTCTTCCAGGCTCGTGGCTCGCGCCATTTTGAGACGAAACTTCTTGGGCTTTTGACCCAAATAAAACCCACAGGTACAAACATGATGAAAATGTACCATGTTGAATCAAGCCAGAAGGACTAAACCTTCATGAGATGATGAAAATAAGTTAGAATTTTTTATCAAGAATGTATTCATATTTAATGTCTAACAAAACTTTGAATAAGATAGCTTCTAGTAGGAGGATATGGGCTTGTTTGGATAGCTCACTGGGAGAACGGACACAGATTTCGAGATAAATATGTGAAAAGAATTTTGTCTCAGTAAGCGCATAAATGGATTTTGCTTGCCCGGGTTAACCAAACAAGCCTTATATCTATTTAATAAAAAAAGGAGAGAGAAATGTACTAATGCACCAAATGAAAAAGCTCCATATGCAAAACAACCCTGAACTATACGTTATCACAGTAGAATACTTTAAAATTCTTCACACACACAAATTAATGAACGATTGAAAAGTGCAAAAACAAGACACACTTCTTTTGAAACACAAGTGTGATGAGGAACAGTACAATGGGGGAAATGAGATCTTGAAAGACAAGATTAAAGCAAGAAGGAGCATATAGTTAAGAAAAAGAGGAGCTTGTTCGAATAATCCAAATATGAAAGTGAAACGAGTACTGACAAAAGTGAAGTGATGCAGCATATTTAGGGATTATTGCTGAGTAATGATTACGTAGAAAGTTCATCTTATGAAAAAAGCAAAAGCTCACTCTACTCATCACATCACAAAATTTGAAGAGAGAACGAAAGGGGGGGGGGGAGCCAAAAGAAAAGTTGCTTCACTTCTCCTTCAAGGTTTTCCCCTTACAATTCTTCAATATATCATTTTCTTTTCCTAAATGAAGTTTCATCATGCATCTTTTCATCATACTAATCCAAAAGATAATTTTTTCCAAAACCCAAATTAGGCCATGTTTTGTATATAACTGTAATTATATTAAGGATATGAGATAGTATTTTTTAATCAACATTCTATTAAAAGGGTTTAGTCACTTATACATGAAGTTTGGAGTTTGAACCATATAAGTGCAGAAAAAAGTCGTTGAGAGTTAATTTTAGCCAATTCATCATGATAGAAAGGGTTATTTCCTCACAATAAGAATAATTAATATTCAAATTTTTGATAAAATATATATTTATATTTAGTGTCTGAAAGCATCTTGAATATAATTTCCTTCATTAATGGAATGCAACGATCGGGGGAATGTCATATTGGGCCCATTTAGGAACACAATGGAGAAGTGCTTTTACCATTTACGAGGTAAATATGTGAAGGAGATTATTTCGTTTTACGAAAAACGCTGTTGAATGTATGTTTGGCTTTTCCAAATGTGGTTCCAAACAGAGTCATTAGTTTATGTATATAAGTCGCATGTGAGTTGATTTAATATTTTTCTCTTGATTATATACACGTTAATGTGATTCATGATGGTTAATTTCACAATGCAACACTCACAAAATGTAAATGGTAGTGGTAAAATCTTAGCCATTTAATTATACAATGGTAAATCATAAGGCTGACATTAAAAATTGAATAAAACCACCAAAAAAAAAAAGAGAATTGTTGGCCCTTCTAAAAATGATGATGTTATGTTGGTCAAAAAAATTATTGATGTTATTGTTGGAAGCTTTAGAAGGAAAAGTAACAAAGGGTTAAGGAGAAGTTGGGCTAATTAGGAACTTTCTTTTTTGGCTGTTAAGATTAGTTATCATGTGTAAGTAGCTTTGGAGTGTATTAGGACTTTGATGTTCTCATGTGCTGTCATCTCCCAATTTGGCAACCTGATTCCAACATCTATGATCCCATACCCAGTTCTGAAAGTTCATTTTTGGATTAGTATGATTATCCCAACAACAATTTCAATCTTTACTTTCATATTTTGGCCTTGCTTTTCTGAAATCTTGGAACATGCATCTTACAAAATGGCATTGATAAAAATAGTGCTTGCAAAAAAAATGTGGGTTTCATGTCATGTTGATTTTGTAAATTAGTCACATCATTTATGAGAAACTAGTTATAGTGCTAAACAAATGAATAAGCACAACAAATCGTCACTGTTATGTACCGTCTATATTTAATTTGGATGGTTCAAATTATTTTTTAAAAATTATTTTAATATGTAGAAAATTTAAAATAATTGAAGATATCATTTCCTAACTTTTAGTCTTTATCAAAATTAAGATCATAAATGGAAAATTTTAAATCTAAACTGTTAAAATGTATTTGAATAGTGCATATTTCACTATAATGATAAGCACTCCATGGTGCTTGGTCCTGCTTATGACTTGTAAATTGCAAATAGTTTAACATTTTATTTATTTTATATCTATATGTACTAATGAGTATACTAATATATAATAGGCCATACATTTGATAAGCAATAAAAATAATTATATTCGATATATTATCAAACACAAAATTGTAGACAAGTTTAATCATGAGAATTTGAATATTGGTTTATCATATTATAAGCTATTAATTATCTCCTTCTACTAAACTCAGCACCCATTATTTAATAAGCTGTAATATTTGCCAGTTACAAACAATACAAACTTATTTTACATCCTTGGGATGGGAACTACATTGATTTTACTATTAGCTAATTTGATAGGATGAAAAACAATATATCAAATAATCTTTCAGTAGGACTCAATTTATGGGATTGGAGACAGAATCTTTTTCCTTCTAATTATAACTGCATTATAAATTCAACGTCAACGAAACAAGCACGCGTTTTCCCAATCTGGGTGCACACAAGTTCATGTCATTATTGAAGAAATAAAAGGCCTATTACTTAAAATAAACATGAAATGGGAAGCAAGGGATTATATAATACATATGCCAGATTCGCATTCATAATTAAAATGGAGATGCATATATAGAAGTATTAATGACAAAAAAAGTGCATAAAAGGCTTGTATCAAACGCCAGAATCTGTAACTCTGTAAAAGAAAAAGAAAGAAGATAAAAAAACTCAAAGATAAGGAACTTTGGTTCCTTCTATATTTGTCTCTTGCAAGTATAAATGATGGTGGTTTGGCATGAATGAAGAGTCTTACATCTACTACAACAAGAAGAGAAAAAATAAGAGGCAGACAAAGACAACAACATGGCCAGGGTCGGGTTACCACCGGGTTTTCGGTTCCATCCGACTGATGAAGAGCTTGTCAATTATTATCTCAAGAGGAAGATCAATGGCCAAGAAATTGAACTTGACATCATTCCTGAGATTGATCTCTACAAATGCGAACCTTGGGAACTTGCAGGTTTGCTCTTCTCTCTCAAATATTATTTACTATTCTCTCATTTAACTCATCTTCATCTTATTTCTATTATATCTTCGTGTTTATTGGCCAATCATAGGAATGCACTTGCTTGCATTTACTTAATGCATTAAAATTTTTAGTTTTCTTTCCTATATTGGCTTGCCCTTTCGCATGATTTGCCAGTATTACCATTCAAGAAAGTGTGAGCTTCATTATTAACATTCAAAGCAATGTGTGTGTTAGTAGATTCAGTGTATGCCATACATGCTGTATTGGGATGTGAAGCATAATTAAGTGAATCTGATGCATAATTTGATGATGTGTACCAAAAGATAAGGGAATTTGTTTAGTCGGCTGATTTTGGTGGGGCATTTTTGTTTGGCATTGTGATTACTGACGATGGGGCAGACAAGTCATTTCTGCCAAGTAGAGATCCAGAGTGGTACTTCTTTGGACCAAGAGACAGGAAATACCCCAATGGTTTCAGAACTAACAGAGCCACTAGAGCTGGGTACTGGAAGTCCACTGGGAAAGATAGAAGGGTCACTTCCCAAAACAGACCCATCGGCATGAAGAAAACTCTTGTTTACTACAGAGGCAGAGCCCCTCAAGGCATCAGAACTGACTGGGTCATGCATGAGTATCGCCTCGATGACAAAGAATCCGAGGACAACTCCGGAATACAGGTAAATCACTTTGTCAATACCTTTGTTATCAATCAAGTTCTCTAACCAAAAAAAAAAAACCATAATTCAAATTGTAAAAGAAAAGCTAATCCCTGATTCCTAGCCAGTAAGTGATACATACATGAGAATTAGGAATAGTAAGGGCAGTTAGGGGTAAAAGGGTATTTTGGGTTACTAGGTTAATATCTATAAATAGAGTCTTGGGAGTAATGTGGCATTTGTGAATGAATGGATTTGCTATTTCCTAATTCCCTGTATCAGTTATGTTCATCATTTCCATGGTGGATTAGGATTCAGTTAAATCAGTTTCATGAATTGCATGGAGAAGTTGAGAGGAGAGAAGAGCAGGGACTCGGGGAATTCCAAAAGCTTTACAAAAAGTACATTACATGAGTCACATCTCAGAAAAGCAAAACTAGTCCTAGTTGGTGTCCCACAGGCCCCGCTATTACCCTTTAACAACTTTCAGAATTACTTTTGCCTGTGTATACACATGTCATCACCACATATTTGACCTGGAAAAAAACATAGAGCATGAAGTTCCATGCTTAAGACTGTCACAAAAGCATTTTCCTTTATTATTTTCACCTCCCTCTTTTACATCAAAGACAAAAAAGAAATCTCTATAGCTTCAGTTCCTTAGTGTGTGTGTGTGTCTCCTTCACTTAACCAGAACACAGTGTCACAGAGTAAAACTTGAAGTTGCAGAGAAAGCAATATGCATGAGTATGCGTGTACGATGATGGCTGATTAGAACTGTATTGAAACGTGGGATCTGCATGATATGCATGGAAAAGCCTGTCCTTTTAATATATAAGTTTTATTATTTCATTCCTCTTCCTCTCACGCACCAAACCTTATATATTGAAATTAACAATTTTAAATGAACTGAACTAAGAATCAATAATGATATGAATATGTCAAAGAGAATAGCTACGTGAGATCTGCCTCTAACAAGTTTAGGTGTATCTTCATGGATAATTTGGTACCACCCTAGAAGTGTCTCCTTTATTATTGTTTATTGGGGAAGTGTGTGTGTGTAAACAAACTAATGATTGATACTTGATATATATTCGTTGCTTGCTTTCCTCGAATACCTCTAACTGACATTATCCCTGTCCTTTATTGTTATTTTAATGAGACAAATAATTACTACGCACGGTATGATGATAAAAGCCTTTTGATTGGTTTACAAGATACATTATTTAAACCATAAATTAGTGTAAATGGGACAAAAGCTGCCTTCTTATCCTCCATATCATTCTGTCTTTATTACTTGATTACATGATATCCATTCATCCTTCATGATCTAAGATCTTAGATTCTAGGACCATTTGAAGGCTTACTATGCAGCTCATAGAATAGCTGCTTCTCCATCACTTTCACTGTGTCGGCCACTTTTTACTTTATTCCCAAACACCAAGATAAACCAATAGATTCTGCCAGAAAGGAGAAATTAATAAAAGAAAAATCAAAAGAAATTAATCAAATTATGCAAAACCCATGATTAAGGTAGGGAGATTCAACAGGTTATCATATATAATTCTCCTTTCGCCCTTTTATATTTGTCTTGAGAATCTCATAAAGCTTCTGGCCATAATCACAAGTCCAACTACTGCAAAGTACAAAAAAGACACACTGACCAAGACTTGTGACTCTTTGAATGTTAGTTTTCACTAAACATATTTCCTTTATGGGTTAAACATATTTTTGTGTATCCATTTAGGCCTCAATTTTTGACTACTATGTTTTGACTTTTTCAGCATAAGCAAACAAAAGGCAGCTTCAGGAAAAGATTTGAAATTGGACACACCCACAAAACATTTTTCACCCTTACTCTTTCTAAGCTGTAAAGTTTGTCTAACAATACATAGAAAAGAGTAACCAATAGGATAACAAATCATTTAGATCCATAATGCCATCAGATTAGTCCTTGAAAGAAAATGACCATTTTGGTCCTTGATTTGGATGGTTAACATTATAAGGAATTACTGATGCTTCACAACAGAATGTGCGTGTTAGCTTTTGATCGAACAATTATGATTTTTAGCACTAAAACAGAAGTTTAGTCATACTGAAAACAGGTCCACACATCAAGGGATCTTAGCATTTAACAACCATCTGTTCGGTAAACTTGCAGGATACTTATGCATTGTGCCGTGTGTTCAAGAAAAATGGAATCTGCTCTGAAATTGAAGAGCAAGGGCAGAGTAGTTTAACGCTAATTGAGAGCTCACAAACCATAAACATTAATAATGAAAGCGAAACAATGTCTC
>JANTPZ010129708.1:0-43426 GCA_025593235.1 Vachellia pachyceras
AATGTATATACTATTTTAAAGTGTGAAATCATGAAATGTATTTAAAGTTTAGTGATTATCAGACATGATTAGTGTTGTATTTTGGGTTCATGTGCAATTCTAACAATTAAATTTTTTACTAAAGCGTCTCGCATCATAAAATTTGAGAAGATGCAAAATCATAACTTTATAAAAGTGATGAAAAAACACCATTAATTTAACCGTTACTTTTCATCTATGAGTCCCACGAAGTCAATTTTTTCCCTCTCTTAGCCATGTTACGCATTATTCTTTGTTACTTTCTCTTTTCCCTCTCTCCTCCTTCTCTTCTTAAATTAACAACTCTAAAGCCTGCTTGAATTAACTATGTAAGCTATTTTTTCAACGTAATTTAAAGTTTATATTGATAAGTTCAATGTACGCAAACATGGTTACAATGGTTTTGACAAACAAACATATATACTTTCTTTTTAGAATGTTGCATGAACGTCGAAGTGTTCACTATTATACAAGGGTTTTGACAAATAGACATAGTCTGTGTTTGACAATAACTTTCTCGGATTAAAAATATATTTTGAATTCAAAAATCTATCAGCTTGTAGACTCTAGTGTTTTGATAACTTTTTTAAATACAATTTGAGTAAAAATATCAGTTTTGTAAAGAAAAATGCATTTTAAATATAACGTTTATTCAAGCATACATTCATTCTATCAAAGTACATTGTAGAGAAAACACTTTCTGTCAAAATACATTCCCCTAATTATTTTTTAAATGGACACATAATCATATTACTAAGGCTCTAAACACCAAAGTTTTCACCATTATTGTGCCCATTTAAAAAATCGTTGAGAGAATGACTTTACACAATTTGAGATAAATACGTGAGAGGGATTTTATCTAAAAAACAATACGGGCACATTTCGAGGAGCATGCGACGAGATTTGGGATAAGCTTCCGAATTCGGCTGGGTCCCACAATTTGACGATACACTCACCAATTTATGTCTTTTTCTTTTTCCTTTTTTATTATTATGCGTGCCACCGCCATCCATGCAAGTTGCCTTTATCTTTTTCAAATAAGCACTTGAAAATCAAATCAATCATTAAACTTGTGAATATTTTTGTAGTGGTTCTGGTCCAATCATCAACATCGAATTGACATAAAACCAGTGATGATTGGCATAATATAATTAATTAAAAATTTATTAGAAAGTTAAATAATTTTTACGAAATTCGAGATAAATTTTAAATTTTGATGAATAGATTTTGGGAGAATAGCTTTAACAGATTCTGAGATAAAAATAAGTTTTATAAAAAAATATGAGTACTTGGATAAAATTTAGGTTCCGAGGAAAAATCTAAATTTTACCCTAGAACCTAGGTTTGCTACCGGATTCTCAAACGAGTCCTAAATATACAACAATGTATTCGTTTGGGAACGCGGCAGAGAAGTACTTTTACGCAAACTGAGATAAATATGTGAAGAAAATTATCTCGTTTTGTGAAAAACGCTGTTAAATGTATTTTTGGAAAGTAAATAAACTTTTCTAAACCAGTACAATATTCTAATATACTCGTAAAAAATAATTTTTCATAATCAACTCATTTAGAGATGAGTTGAGGTGATATATGTGTCCATTTGATAAATCGGTGGAGAAGTATTTTTACACAAGTCGAGATAAATATGTGGATGAGATTATCTCATTTTACAGAAAAATACTGTTGAACGTACTTTTGGGGGTGTCAAACGTGTTGCCAAACGGTCACCATATTCAAAAACTTGTTTGAAATGATTTGACCAATAAATGTACGAATACGAAAGGTACATAAAGAACTTGTTTGGGAACTCCGTTGGGAGAACGATGATTGGAAAAAATGACTTTTGACAAAAGGAATAAAATTTACGTTTGAATAAACCGTTGGTCAAAATAACTTTTGTAAAATATATTTATGTTTGGATAAATATTTGAGAAATGACTTTTAAATGAAAATTATTTAAATATGCATGAATATCATTAATACTTATAATTATTTTACATTTTTAATAAAATTAAACAGAAATGAAATGATAAAAAATTTAAATGCAGAAAAATATAAATTACATATAATTAAAAAGTTCAATAGTTGAAGTAATACGAATATATTACGGAATTAATCAGATCTTAAAACTTATATTACATGCAATTTCTATTTATTTATTACTCCTCTCGTTTACAACATAAAAAAAAAATGAAATTAAGCAATTAATTTACCCCTTTATTTATTTAATTAAAGCTTACATTCTAGGGACGCCCTCATTCATTCTTCATCAGCCGTCCTTCATTATTATTCTTCGCAAACCAGTCGCTACTATTCATCCATTTGTCCAGCTTCGTCCCTATTCCAAGCCCCATTCATCCAGGGAGCAGAGGGAATTGATTGAAGACAGCAGCGCCGCCACTGTTCATTCACCCATCGCTCAGCTTCATTCGTCCCACTTAGAATAAGTTTGTGAGGAACTGAGGATAATTGAAGGGGAATCCTGAATTGGTTTTAATGTTCTTTCCCCTTTGCACATTGCATTTGTATGAACCTCTGGTTTTTATGCTTGTGTTCATTTTGTCGGAAAACGGAGAAACCTTTCTGATGAAGAAAACTTGCTTCTTATGACATTCATTTTACATACAGTACCAAACCGGTGATTTCGTGTTTGGCGTCCGAGAAAATCTCCTGATTAATAAAAGAAATTTGGTGCATCCTTTACTTACACAGCTTTTGTAAAGTGCAAAGATTCCATTCAGTCCCACGTTGAATAATTGCAGAGCAACCGGAAATTTCGCTGGCAAAACCGATTATTCACAGTTTAAAGGTCAAAGAATCTATATATTACAATTTCGAAGGAGAATCAATGGGAAAATCGACGAGTAGAGACTGGACACAGATCTATGCGATCTATGGAATGGACCAATAGCAGACCCTAATCTTTCTCTTATGTCAAGCAATCCGTTCTTCAAGGCCTATCGGTGAAGCCCGGAGTGTTGCCGGCTTCCAAGGACTTAGATTCGGACCAGAAAGCAGCTCCTTCTTGCGGAATGAGATTTTTGCTCTAAAGTCATTTTTCCAGAGGAATTTCCAAACGCAGCTCCTTCTGCCAAAATGACTTTTATCCGTGGAAGTCATTTTGGGTGACTAAACGGGCTCTCCAAACAAGCCCACAGTTGTTTAGAACCCGTTAAAAGAGGTAGAGTAAGAACCAACAAGAAGATGGTTAATAAGGTGATTTAGGACTTATTTAGCAACCAATTCTAAAATCTAGATTTGGTTTCAAAACATAGGTTTTACCTCAAAACCGATATTTTATCCAAGTAAATTTTTTTTCCCAAAAGCTATTTTGGTTACAAAACCTCAGTTTGAAACCTAAGTTTTATCTTTCATACTTTTTCCTCTTTCCTACTTTTTCCTTCTTTCTCTTTCATACTTTCCTCTTTCATACCCACTTTTTTGCCTCGAAATCCGTAAAAGCTAATAACTTCCAAAACATAAATCACTTTTCAAAACCTAGTTCTTACCTTGAAATCTTTAAAAGCTATTTTCCAAAATCTATTCCCCAAAACCTAGATTTTACCTCGGAATCTGTAAAAGTTATTTTCAAACTTACATCCAAAGAAGCTCTTAGTAGGACATGTTAAGTAATAATTCATCCGATGTTTAGTTTTTTATCGAGTTCAATAACGTCGTATAATTTACCTAGTTGAATTCATATAGTGAGATAACATTTTTTTTATTGTATACTCATGAAAACAATTAATTTTAAATAAAAATATAATAATTTCCAAGTACACAACATTTATAAAAAAATGGCATATATTCAATAAAACAACAGCTAAAAATATAAATAAGATGGGACTATCATTTTTTAAGAAAATTAAATCACTTAAAATAAATTAGTCTAAACATTTATTAAATGATTGATCATTTGTGTTAATTAATTACGCAGACCAGCATAAATGGCTGGGTCACTGATTTGGCCATGGTCAATGGAACTCGGAAGCTGTAGGCCAACATCAATAGACCTGATTAAGGAGAGATTACCAATCAACCATAGAAGATTTGAAACAGTTCTGGAAAATTTACAACTCATCTGATAACTTGGAGAACGCATCTCGTAACACCCATTTATGAGAAAGGTTATCTTAAGTTAACTACTCAAAAAATTAATGTGGCATGTAAATAATATTATTTACTCTAAAATAAAAAAGAGAGAAGAATCAAATACAATAGAAAGACTTATTTATTTGCAAAGTCATACTTGTCCTAAAAAGAGAACATAAGGCCTACGGATCATTTAGAAGAGATCAAAGTTCACGTAATTTAAGGTAAACAATGAGTTAATTGGTTGGTGTTTTTTTTTGAAAACATTTATTTAATTTAGGGAAAATTAATTTTTTCTTTAATTTATTTGAGAAAAAATTATTGATATTTTTTAAATTTTAAAAATTGATTGTACCAAATCAAAGTATATACACTAAATTATAATCGAATGAAAACTATAAGCATCAAAAGATTATTTTTTCCTTTAATTTATTTGACAATTTTTATTGATCTGTAACATTTGATTTATAGGGATTGAGTTGCACTGAATCGAAATATAGAGATTAAGTTTCAATCGAGTTAAAAATATAAAGAATAAATTTCTTTTAATTTGTTTGACAACTTCTTATATTCATTTTTTTAATTTAGAATTTGTTTGGAAAGATTTCGGTGGAAACTTATTTTTATTAATGTTCCCAGAGTGATTCTAAAAAGCTTCACGCAAAGGTTAAATTGCCTTTCTAAAATCTTTGAGTAACTTGATTGGCACGTAGACGAGAATTCCAAAGTCCTCACACAGAAAGAACCTAAAACATTAACTAAAACATACATAATTAAATATTTGGATGAAAGATAACATATATTGAAAAAATAAAAGTAAAGCTCGATCAATTAATTAATATAAACATATATGTCACCTAATTAATGGAATCACATGACATGATTAAAAATATTCAAATTATGCGCACACAACATGCTTATTGACATTTGATATAGGTTGAAAATACATCAAGATATGATTAAAATAATCTAATTAATTGACACATAATTAATGGACTTCTATCATGGGCTTGTTATTTGACTCAACATGCTATGAATTTTCCTCCATACCTGTATTCTAAAACATATTATTTGAGTATTTTTAAA
Source organism: Vachellia pachyceras (assembly GCA_025593235.1). Taxonomy (NCBI): domain Eukaryota; kingdom Viridiplantae; phylum Streptophyta; class Magnoliopsida; order Fabales; family Fabaceae; genus Vachellia; species Vachellia pachyceras. Next base: position 5,197 of record JANTPZ010129708.1, read on the forward strand.
AATATTTGCATTATGGTTATTTTTTATATAAACTTTATTTCAATAAACGAATGTGTGATCAAATTTTATGGACAATAGTGACTTCCATCCATGAAGCTCTCTCTCTCTGTTTTTTTTTTTGGCAAATATCATTTCAGATTATCTATCGGTTAAATATAACTTTATTTTTCATTTTTTTGAAGAGTTAAATTTAGATATCTCTTTTTCTTCATATAACGTAAAAAATACACGCACCCTCACATATAATTCAATTACGGAAATAAGCCAACTACGAAATTCTAAACGCTGAAGTTTCCTAATCAATTGTGAGGATTCACATGTTTTAATTTTCAACCCACTTTACTTATTGGGCCAAGCTTTTTCTAGAAAGTGAGGGCCCAAGACCAATTACAACTATTTTTGGGCCGTAGCTTTATTTACTACTTTATTTGTATTTTTGGATTTGATGAGACAATTTTATTTGAATATTGATTAGTCAGATTATAAAAGACTAATTCCTTTCACCCAATCCAACCATTGTTGGCATTAATGGCTTCGTTTGGAAACCCGTTGAGAAAACGGACACAGATTCCTAGATACTTTATGTGAGAGAAATTTTGTCTCGGCTTACGTGAGAATGGGTTTTGGGGGTCAAAACGGGGTTCCTAACGGAAACCCAAACGAAGCCAATATAGGTTTTGAGGCAACAAGCCATAGTTGCAGTCAATTAAAGAACCACTCCTTGCTTCACCAAAAAGAACCACTCCTTGGATAATGTAACGAGAACTATTGATTTCCAGAACATCACAGTGTCATGCCTGAGCTGGATGAAATTATGCCAAATAATGCAAATAAATTAAATTTGATATAACAACAGTTTAAGAAAATTCATTGATTAAAACTGAAGCATACGTGAAATAAATGACATAAAACTAATAAACTAAATTCTATTGACAAGGACTTATGGAATACCAGATAACTGAATGTCTCTTGCTCTCTGAAGAGAGTCATTCTGACATGGAATAGAATATCTGAAGAAATTCACTGTGGCATGAAATGATTCATAAACCCATTTTTTTAGGAAGAGACGGACATAGAATAGAATAGATGAAACCCAGCTTCTTAAGACAATTTTACTGACTTTAAAAATGATGAAGAAAAAGGACAAAGCAATCAAAAGGGTGACAACACCAAAACCTTTTGAAACACCTAGGACAGCATACATGCCCGTCCCAAATGCTACGACCATGAATCCCGATGCCACGAAGGTTAATTGCGCACACTTACGCAAAAGATCACTATATAAGTCCCTATCATTTCTACCGATTGTCGATAAATAAAATAGAAAAAGAACGGTAGAAGTAGAGAGGACGAATGAGAGAGAGTCTGATATAACAAATGCTATGAAAGCTGCATTATATTTTAATATGGGAGAGCCCTCGTGTTCTCCTTCTTGAATCAATCCCCCCGGCAATGTAAATCCTGCAGTAAATGTTACAGTCGCAATTAAAATCGCCACCACAGAGAAGGTTTTTTCCAATCCTGCAAAATAATCATCATACTCCTTATCCGGAACTGCTGAATCCTCTCTCTTCTCTTGTTTCTTCTCTGTGTCTCTCTTCTCTTGTTTCTTCTCTGTGTCTCTCTTCTCTTGTTTCCTCTTTGTAAGCCACTTTTCCAGATCTCGTCCTCCTAAACTTATTCCAATATCTCGCAATTTTCTTGATAATTTGTTCTGCGCCATGTAACACACAAAAGCCTCTCATTTTTAACAAGATTTACCCAACAAAAGCTAAATGAATAAGCATGCATTAACTAATACCATATACAATCAACGTAGTTACATAGACATTAAATCCAATCAAATCAATGCAAAGCCTATTAAAAGATGTTATGGCACTAGCTAAAACAAAATGCAATCTAACGGCTCATCAGTCTCTTAACATTCCAAGTTTGAAAAAGAATGGTGTGATTACATATATGTACACATGACGCTTTGCATGTAAAATTTGGTTCAAAGAGAAGGAGTGCCAAGGTTCGAACACATGACCTGATTGATGAGAATGAATTGCTCAACATCAAGGCAAAATGCTCAATGGCTTTGCTTGTAAAATTAAGCAGGATATGATAGCTGAAAATTCAGATCCAACATACTTACTGCATGAATATTCTTAATTATTTATTCCTTCAAACTTAATGCAGATCCAACAAACTTAACAATAAATTCATGTATTGTGCATGTATTTGGTTTTTTATTCCTTTAAACTTTTAGTAACTAGATGTTGTTTCTTGTTACCTCGTGAGCTAAATCTGGAGGCACATCACCAATAGCAACATCGAGAATAGTTTGATCCTTTTTATTGAATGCCATTGTATCCAACAATGGGAACTCTTCTTCCAGAGGAGGATGATTATCACAATCGGCATCCATTTCTGGAGCATGACGAGCAAGAATGTGAAATGGTGTGTTCCCATCATCATCTTTCTCATTGAACAAGTTCCTTACAAGTGGTGTATATTTCACAATTTGTTTTAGTTCAGAAATAGAATATTTGTTTCCCATCATAATGTAGTGAAGAGCATTGTAGCCCTTTTCATCCACCAACTCACAGCAATCTGGACAATGTTCTAATATCTTTTCCATTATTGATGTCTTTCCACAGATTGCCGCAAAGTGAAGAGCCGTTCTTCCCTTTTTATCTCTCATGTACGCCGTGATTCTTCGATCTTCTTTGCTTACTAACTTCTCCACCACGCTTGAACTTTCCGCAACAATAGCTGCTAAGTGAAGTGGCACCCAACCATTTTCATCTGCTTCATTTGCTGCTGCTGATAAGTTTCCTTCCAACAACTTTGACACTTTTTCTGTGATTAATAACATCATCAAAGTAAAAGCTAATTTAATAGCCTTCTCACATGAATGCTCCTTAAATTAGTGATGCTAATTTAAAACAAAACTATCATACCTTAGCTTGTATGAAGATTTTATCCAGTGATGATCCCAACATTTCTTTTGAATTATTTCAGAGATTTTAATAGAGTTATTATTTCGTTTTTAAAAAAATTAATATAGGCATGTTAGTTAATTGTCATTTGTTTATGCCTAAAAATCATATATATTAGATATATAAATAAAAAATAACTATTATAAATGCTAAATTGCAAAATCATACAATAAAATACCTTCATTATCGTGAAGGACTGCAGCATGCAAAGCATTTCTACCGTTAGGGCCATTATATTGTGGTGACTCGCTGTTATCTAATATTTTATCCACCACGTTCCAATATTGTCTCTCAACAGCAATATAAAGTGGAGTCTCATCATTAACATTTCTACCAAAATATAAGTGATTTGGTTCTTCAGCTATCAAGACATCCACAACTTTTGGGTGACCATAACGTGCTGCTTCATGCAAGGCCGTGCCCTTCTTATCATTTTGTGCTCTTACACGTCTTTTCTCAGTTCCAACTCCATTGACATCTTTAGGGAGAGATTTAGCACAATCCAATAATTGCTTTACTATTTTATCATGACCATACCTTGATGCTACATGAAGAATAGTTTCACCCTTCTCGTTGGTCTTTAAAACAAGTGCAGGACACATACGTAAAACCTTTTGTACAAAAGCCTCTGATACAAACTCAGTATTGTTTGTGAAGTGTACATGAAGGATTGTATTCTTATTTGGGGTTAGTATGGATTCAATTTGCTCTCTACACTCCGTTCCTTCAAAGGCATCGATGTTACCTTCCACTGCAGCTTTGTGAAACTTGGGTTCCATGATTGTGATGATTGTATGGTCTTTGAGATCAGCAACAGGTTCAACTGATGTGATTTCGGGGGCTTTTGTGTTGCTGGATGAAGCATTATCGGTTGTTGAATCCATCCAATTCCTTTTTCTCAACCGAACCTGTTTATGAAACTCACCATAAACTAAAATATAACTTTGAATTTTGGTTGTGAGACGGTATTCTTTGTTGGATCTTTATTTTCTTAAATACTAAATTAGAGAAAGATAACGATAGGTAAGAGTGAAAAATTTGGTTTGTGACCCATATAATCTATCCCTATATATATTATTCATCTAGCATATAGGATTAGAATGAAGTTATATATTTTTAGGAGAAAACCTAAGTTAACCACGTCCAAACATTTGTTTAATTATTATGATAATTAGAATGTTTGGAATTGAAGAGATGAAAAATTAATAAGAACAAGTAATTGAAACTATTAGTGCTGATTGTGCAAATCAAAGTCATGCATATATTCTTGTATGCAATATTAAAAGGGATAATTATTGTGCAGTTCCACATAATAAATAATTAATTACTGGGAAGTCCTACAACAATTGAGTAATATATGTATATATGTTATTCTTGCATTGGATCTTATCATTGTATGTTACTCACTTATCACATGATTTTTTAATAATTTAATTGCTTATTGGTGACGCTACTTTAGTTCTCCTATATTAATATAACAAAACAGAAAACTACATCGTCAAACCAAAACAATACAATGATGCATAAAAGGGAAAAAATAGATGTTAAAACAGTTACCTCAAAGGGAGTGCAGCCTTCTAATATGGTAAGGCTCAGCAGCTCTGTGGAAACAGTTGGGGTAAGGGAGAGTGTTCAATTTAAATTACTGTGATGACACAGTTGAATAATGGGTTATTTATAGAGCCTATAGAGGTACCCATACACACGCACGCAACACACTCTCACACACTTTAACTATAAGAACCAAAAAGACACATTTCCACCAAGTTAGGTTATTTTAATATTCCCCCACTCTCATTTACGATTCACAAGAAGATACAGAGTACAAATTCGCATCCTCCTCAACAAGCTTTCTCTTTTGTTTCTTTATTCTTTGTTGCCAGAGATAAGCTTTCTCCTATATTCGATAGCACATGTTGGAAGCTGTAGAGTAAAACATAGAAAATTCTTTTGCCGACGAATCTTTGATATCTATGGTGAACTGTTTTTTTTTTTACCATTATAAAATATGTAAACAATTGCAACAGAGCTACGAACTCTATCCATTCTCTCTCATATGGCCTTGTTTAATTTGCTCCTCTTATTTTATTTTACTTTTTTCTAAAAATTTTATTCGTTGTTTGAGTAATGTAAACTGTTTATTAAATCCATCAGAAATCAAAATTTTGAATTTTGGTCATATTTATTGGGATTCTTCTTTCCATAAATAATAAATTAGACACTAATAATGATAAGTTGGAGTGAAAAATTTGATTGGTGACTCATAATTTATCCCTATATATATATATTAATTATCCATTCTATATGGTCAGAATCAAGCTATTTGTTATTAAGAGAAAAACCAAGTCAACGACTTCCATATGCTTAATTATTATTAAGGTAGCATATATAGTTAGAAGGATTAGAATTCAAGAGATGAAAAAAGCTCTAACAAGCACAGAAGTAGGGGTTGGTACAAGTACTTTACCTAAAGGGAAGTCATTGATTCTTCTAAGCAGTATTGATTTTTCAAACTAAAACGGTGGTGCATAGAAAGGGGGAAATTGATGTTAAACTAGTACCTATAAAATGTTAAAACCGAACAGGTCTTTGCTGCGACATTTTCAGATAAATTTGTGGAAAGAATTTGAGTTTGGGAGAGAGTTTAATAAGAAAAAGTGAAGTGATTGGGATGACACAGCTTAATGGATATTGCTGCCATGATTATGTGAAGATCTCATTATATAACGCTTTGTAAAATATTATAATAACGATGCTTAAGCCTAGAGCATCCATAACTTAACCGCACCAAAAAAAAACAAAAAATAAAATTGGAGGTAGATTTAAATCAGCATTTGAAATTTAAATCCCTTCATATTTATAGAAGATTCAATCATTCCCTTCACATTTTGATCTCAAATCAATCATGAGTCCCATGGCATCTCTAGGGGAAGATTGAAATGAAAGCCTGTCCATTGAAGTGAATAGCCACCTGAAGTGGTGCATAGACCGTTATAAATACCATCCATATACACATACTTGGGAACCAAAAAGACACTAATTAAAGAAAATATAACATTACTTTGGGTGGGCCCTTATTAAGTTATTATAATATTCCCCCAACCTCACTGTTTTATTAAGAAAGGCAAAATGATATTAATAAAGTTTTAAGAAATTACATAGCACCAAAAGAAAGAGGACCTAAAGTATTTCTAAGAACACAAAGCAAGAGGGAAGGGGAATTAGAAAAGAAGTTACTTGGAAAAATGTTTGAGCATGTTATTAATATTCTTGTAGACAAATGTTGTTGTGTTTTACAACAATGCTTTAAATGTGGATGCTTAGTTTGTTAGCGCAAATGATGTTTAAATGTCTTTGATCTTGCAATGGAAACCAAAGGAGGGGAAATGATGTTGTGTTATGAAATACCTTTTGTCAATAGAAGTGTCATAGAGGGGAATCAAATATGAAAAATAAGAATGTGACACAAATGATCTTCTTTCTTTACTTTTGTGCGGAATTAAAGTTCATTCTCCATGGATCTTGGACATTTTTTCTTCGCCATACTATTTGGTTTTTTAAGAAAAAGCCATGAAATTGTATTCAACCTTGCCAATGATCTCTTTGACAACCAATTTTGGTGATAACAAGATGCCTTGATGCAGTAGTGGAGCTAGGACCTCAGACCAGTGGAGGCAATTTTTTTATTTTCAAGCAAATGACAGTAAGCTTGTTAGTGTAGATAATTTGAGTGGGTTCAAAACTTAACTACCAGTGGGTGCATGCATAATAAAAATCTAATAGTTATTTACATGTAAAAAAAATTCCAATAGGGGTATTTGCCCACCCTGACATTAATGTGGCTCCGCCACTGCCTTGGTGAAAAACAAGGTTCATTTTATGCTGCAATGTGTATAGGAGGATGTACTCTAAAGTTTGTACCATCTTAATTCATAGAGCTCTTGCTTGGAACTCTTCAACCAAGTTTGGAATGAAAATAGATCAAAAGCATCGATTTTAATATAGAGACAACCAAACCAAATTGATCTGACAAATGGACAGGAGACGAAGAGAAGAGTTTCATCTTGATCACACCGAGAAAGACAATAAGAGGACATGTTGAGATAATGAGCCTTGAAGATGTTAGAAGAAGGCAATGCCTTGTGAAGAAGCTTTCAAATGAATAGCATGATTTGTAGGAAAGAAAAATTGACCATAAGAACTTCAAAAATTAATTAATAGCTAAAGGTAATGAGAGATAATAAACTTTCATTGAAACTATTCTTGGAAGTGTTAATACATGAAGAATTGCCTTTCCAGACTAAAGAGTCTTGATGTGATAAGAAAGATATTGGAACTAAGATAACTTTTTTATCTGCAATTTGAGGAGAATATAAGCTTGGGATCAAGGAAACATTCCCCCAACATCACGTAATCTCAATTCATAAGAAAATGAAGAGCGCAAATATAAGCTCTCCCTTTTTATTTCATTTCTTTTTGACCAGAGAAGCTTTCTCACTTGCTAAAGAATATTTGGCCTTCTACTAGACAAGCTTCCTCTTTTGTTTTCTTTTATTCTTTGTGCAAGAGAAAAGCTTTCTTACTTGCCAAAGATTTCACATCAGAGAATCACATCCCTAGACACTGCTTTATTACAGCTTATTTAGTGGCCCTACAAACAGTTAAGATAGGATAATATCCCTAGTTTTTTTTTTGCCAGAAAATATATCCCTAGTTTTTCCTTAGCAACTTGGCCAAAACAAGTAACCAAGGGAATCGTGATATCAGTTAGGTCAGATGCTTCATTTTTTTGGGCTTTTACGTTCGTTTTCCTTTTTATTTTTCCAGTTGTTGCTTATAGGATTTGCATCCCTTCCTGAAATTGCCTCAGTTAAGGGATATTAATCATCAGATCACGATCTAATGCTATTGAGATTAGATCTTTTGCTTTTTTTTTTTGAAAAACAAAATTTGTAACATCCTCTCAACACCATTCATCATTCGATGTGATTTTCTACGCGATACAATGGCTAACCTTCTAGGGGTTGTAACCTAATTAATGAAATCACATGGCATGATTAAAAATATTCAAATTTTGGCCACATAGCATGCGTAGTGACACTTGATACGGGTTGAAAATGCACTAAAATATTTTTAAAATAATAGAATTAATTGACACATAAAGACCCTAAACACGTAATGGACTTCTAGGATGGGCTTGTTACTTGACACAGCATGCTATGAGGCTTCTTCATACTTGTCTATTTATTTACACCAGCTTCATTGATATTCTGTTCACACTTTGTCACTCAAGCTTTTAAAAACATTCATGATCACCAACGGTTGGTTGGATCAAGTGGTAAGCGGCTTGTTCCAACTTAAGCAAGGTCTCGAGTTCGAGCCTTGTGAATGTAGCAGCCACCGTTGGGAGACCTTCCTACCTTTCCCGGGTGCGCGACGTAGGTTGAGTCCGGATTAGTCGGGGCGAAGCTCCGGAGACCGGGCGGGTAACAAAAAAAAAACATTCATGGTCAAGACCCTATTTACATTTATAGAAACCAAATAATCATTGGCAAGGGTTTAGAGGGGCTAGTCTTTTCTAATGTGGTAAACCAAGATTCAAATATTTGTAAGAAGATATGCTCATATTTAGTATTTAATAAAATCTAACAGAAATGCTTGAATTTGAATATACATGGTCAAGAACTTCTTCTCACTCGTAACATGTATATCAACATTATGAGAATTTGATGTAGCAAATCGAAACCAAAATATTCTTTCTGGATTTTTCCACTATGAGGTTTGTAGTTGTTGGACTTTCAATGTTTACTTATTGGGATCAATTAAACTTTTCTTGGATGACATGGCTACCACCACGATGAATATAAATGCAAGTAGATGTGGTTGTCATGTGTGATTCCACCTAATCAGCTGCCATGTATGATAATAAATAACTTGTGTTTAATTATAAGTATATATATTCTTCTATCGGAGATAATTTTATTTGAGATATTGTCGTATATTATATGTGGAAGCCTCTCTCAGTAAGGATTCAAATCTTAATTCTAAAACATATTATTTGAGTATTTTTAAAAATATTTGTATTATGGTTAATTTTTGTATAAATTTTATTTCAATAAACGAATGTGCGATCAAATTTTATGGACCATAGTGACTTACATCCTTGAAGCTTTCTTTTTTTGCAAATCTTCGAGATTATCTATCGATTGAATTTAATTTTAATTTTTATTTTTGAAGAGTTAAATTTAAATATTGGTTTTTCTTCATATAATGTAAAAAATACACGCGCCCTCTCACATATAATGTTGAGGCTTGTGTGGAGGATTCATATGTTTTAATTTTCAGCCCTTTACTATTGGGCCACGCTTTTTCTAGAATGTGAAGGCCCAAGCCCAATTATAGCTAATGTTACGCTAACTTTATTCACTACTTTATTAGTATTTTTGGGTTTGACGAGTCTTGGCCCAAAATCATTTTCTAATTGGGAAGAACTTTTAATTGTGTAGCTGTTTTTTCAAGGCTAACATCTAATCGAAGACAATCATATTCGAAACACTATTAGATATTAAATGTAGATATTTTTTTAACAAGAATTCGAATCTTGACATGTTACGTTATAAAATATCAGCCCTTTCAGCTGAACCCAACCATTTGTAGGCATTGATATAGCTTTTGAGGCAACCTGCCATAGTTGCAGCCAATTATAAAACCACTATTTGGATGATGTAACCGCCACATGAAACTATTGATTCCTGAACACTATGTCATGAATAAAACCGTATATTAAGGATTTGATCAGTTTAAATCTTAGATGAACATGTCTCTAGATTCTTAGCTATAAAAAGCACAATAAAAGTTGATTATATTTTTTGCAACGTAACAATATGTTAAAACCCTAGAGAAACTTGTCTTCAAATCTTTAACTATAAAAGACTTCACAAGAGTTGATCACTCTCTTATGACCTAAATATATTTTATCCCAAATACAAATCATAAGCTAAAACTTATTGGGAAAAAACTTTTCATTCATCATGAAATAACTGAATACAACTTTCTCTTTAAACAAGAAAACATACTAGCCCTAATATAACTCAAAATATTAAAAAAGATATGATAACATGATGTCATTTACTTAAATTAAATCAAATATATTGACATTAAATAGTGTCCTTGAGATTATTAATTTAATACTCATATATCTATAATTATATCCTAAAAGGAAAACTATCAGTATATTCTAAAGATCCTTAAGATGATTCAAAATATCTAAAAGCTATATCAAATGTTCCTAATAATACACTAAATACAAAATAACCCTATTTTAAATAATAAAATTACATAGAAAATAAAAACCAAAAGATTTATGTCTTCTTAGATGTGCACCTCTTGATAGTCGAATGCCAAGAAAGATATATCATTCAATTGACATAATTGCCCTGGATTCTTATCACAACAGTTTAAGAAAATTCATTGATTAAAACTGAAGCATAAAATAAATGACATAAAACTAATAAATAAGATTCTATTGACAAGGATTCATGGAAAACCAGACAACTGAATGTCTTTTACTCTCTGAAGAGAGACATTATGAACATAGAATGGTCCATAAACCCATTTTTTTAGGACTATGCTAGCGACTATAAAAAAGATGAAGAAAAAGGACAAAACAATCAAAAGGGTGACAACACCATAACCTTTTGAAACACCTAGGACAGCGTATATGCCTGTTCCAAATGCTACGACCATGAATCCTAATGCAACCAAGGTCAAATACGCACACATATCCAGCAGCCATTCATATATGTCCCTCTCCTTTCTTTCGCTAGATGTGAAAAATAGGGCAAGAACAGCGAAAGTAGAGAGAACGAATGACAGAGAGTCTGTTATAACAAATGCTATGAAAGTTGCATTATACTTTAATATGGGAGAGCCCTCATGTTCTCCTTCTTGAATCAGCCCCCCAGGCAATGTAAATCCTGCAGTAAATGTTACTGTCGCAATTAAAATCGCCACCAGAGAGAGGGTTGATTCCATTCCTGCAAAATAATATTGATCATGTGTCTTATATTGCTCTTCCTTTTCATCAACTGCTGAATCGTGTCTCTGCTCTTGTTTCTTCTCTGTAAGCTGCTTATCCAGAACTCGACCTCCTAACCTTACTCCAATTTTATGCAATTTTACTAATAATTTGTTCTGCACCATGTAACACACAAAAGCCTTTCACTTTTAACAAGATTCACCCTACGAAAGCTAAATGAATAATCTTGCGTTCACTAATACCTTGTATAATATAATCAACATAATTACATAGACATTAAGCCTAATCAAACCAATGCAAAACGTATTAAAAGATGTTATGGCATTAGCTAAAACAAAATGAAATCTAACAGCTCATCAGTCTCTTAACTTACCAAGCTCGAGATAGAATAATATATTGAATATATGTACATACGATGCTTTGCTTGTAAAATTAAGTAGAGTGTGATAGCTGAAAATTCAGATTCAACATATTTAATGCATGAATATTCTTAATTATTTTGTTCACAATAACTTAAAACACACAGTATAGCATATGATTGTTTATTCTATCAGTCTCTATATTACACAAGTGCTTTTATTATTATCAATTACAATCGATTAGTTCATACTTCATACCATGTGGTGTTTAGGAAAAGGGGATGAGTGCATGCAAATGTTTGGAATATGAAAAATAAATGTGTTCAATTCGTAGCAAGTGTAAGTTTTTGGAAGGGTGGCATTCCAGTTGTTGGAGTCAGGGAACCCAAGAGGCCACTCTTTCAAGGAAACATACTCCATATGTGACTTGTGACAATCAATTCATGTATTGTGTATGTGCATGTGGTTTTTTCCCTTTATATTTTTAGTAATGAGATAATGCTTCTTGTTACCTTGTAAGCTAAACGTTGAGGCACATCAGCAACAGCAACATCTAGAATAGTTTGACCGTTTTTATTGAATGCCATTTTATCCAATAACGGGAATTCTTCTTCCAGAGGAGGATGATAATCACAATTGGCATCCTTTTCGGGAGCATGACGAGCAAGGAGGTGATAGGGTGTGTTCCCATCATCATCTTTTTCATTGCACAAGTTCCTTATAGGTGGTGTAACTTTCATAATCCGTTCTAGTTCAGAAATAGAATATTTTCCATTCATCATAATGTAGTGAAGAGCATTGTAGCCTTTTTCATCGACCAATTCGCAGCAATCTGGACAATGTTCTAATATCTTTTCCATTACTGATGTACTTCCACAAATTGCTGCAAAGTGAAGAGCCGTCCTTCCCTTTTTATCTTTCATGTATGCTATGCTTCTATCTTCAATTACCAATGACTCTACCCAAGTTGGACTTTCAACAATTGCATCCAAGTGAAGTGGCACCCAACCATTTTCATCCTTTTCTTTTGCTGCTTCTGATAACTTTCCTTTCAACAACTTTGACACTTGTCGTAGTCCTATGATAAAAACATCATCAAAGTAAAAAATTAATAACCTTCTCACATGGATACTCCCTAAATTTGTGATGCTAATTTAAAACAAAACACTCATATATTAACTTGTATGAAAATTTTATCCAGTGACGATCCTAACATTTCTTTTGAATTATTTCAGAGATTTTATTAGAGTTGTTATTTCATTTTTTTAAAAAATTATTATGGGCATGTAAGTTAATCGTCATTTTATGCCTATAAAATCAGATATATTATATATGAATAAAAAATAACTATTAGAAATGATAAATTGCAAAATCACACAATAAAATACCTTCATTATCGAGGAGGACTGCTGCATGCAAAGCATTTCTGCCGTTAGGGCCATTATAATGCGGTGACTCGCTCTTAGCCAATATTTTAACCACGTTCCAATATTGTCTCTCAACAGCAATATAAAGTGGAGTTTCATCATCAACATTTCTACCAAAATACAAGTGATTTGGTTCTTCCTTTATCAAGAGATCCACGACTTCTGGGTGACCATAACGTGCTGCTTCATGCAAGCCTGTGTCATTCCTATCATTTTGTGCTCTTACAAGTCTTTTCTCAGCTCCAACTTCATTGACATCTTTAGGGAGAGATTTAGCACAATCCAATAATTGCTTTACTATTTTATCATGACCATACCTTGCTGCTACATGAAGTATAGTTTCACCCTTCTCGTTGGTCTTTAAAACAAGTGCAGGACACATACCTAAAACCTTTTCCACAAAAGCCTCTGATACACTCTTAGTATTGTTTGTGAAGTGTATATGAAGGATTGTATTCTTATTTGGGGTTAGTATGGACTCAATTTGCTCACCCATTTCTTCAAAGGCATCGATGTTACCTTCCACTGCAGCTTTGTGAAACTTAGGTTCCATGCCTGTAATTTTGATGTTTGTATGGTCTTTGAGATCAGAAACAGGTTCAACTGATGTGATTTCGCTGGCTTTTGTGATGCTGGATGAAGCATTATCAGTTGTTGAATCCATCCAATTCCTTTTCTCAACCGAACCTGTTTATGAAATTCACCAGAAACCAAAATATAATTTTGAATTTCGGTTATGTGAGACTGTATCCTTTGTTGGATCTTTATTTTCATAAACGCTAATTAAAGAAAGATAATGATAGGTGGGAGTGAAAAGTTTGGTTTGTGACCCACATAACTTATCCCTATATATATATATTATTCATCTAGCGTATAGGGTTAGAATGAAGTTATTTTTTTCAAGAGAAAGCATGAGTCAATCACGTCCAAACATTTGTTTAATTATTATGATGACTAATATAATTAGAATGATTGGAATTCAAGAGATGAAAAGTTTTAATAAAAACAAGTAATGAAAGCTATTACAAACGAAAAGTGTTTATGAAATCCATTAGAAATGTAAACATTTAGTCATGGTTATCTGAGGTTATTATTCTATTGAGATCTCAATTTTTAAAAATACTAAAACTGACAAAGATAATGATAATTTAGGGAAGAAAAATTGGATCCGTCACCCATAATACATCTTATACATCAACTATACAGGTTTAGGATCAAGCTATTTTTTGTGTTTTCATTAACCCTTACCTACATACATGGTTAAATCAAAACACCCACGAGAATACACCATGTCCCTAATTAGAAGGATTGGAATTCAATATGAAACTTGTTGTCAAGAAAAAGAAAGAAAGAAATTTGGCTACCTACAGAAAAATTCAATCTCTCTTTAGATATAAAATTGTTGCCACAACAGCCACAGCTTTGGTATACTTAATTGAAATAGTATTCAAATCATTAATAATGGACAGGGCTTGTCTCTAGGTTTATTATGCATGGGATCTGACCACTCTAAGAGAAATCATGCATCCTTCCAACCAATATGGATATGGAAAGACATACAGAAAGCCACATCAAACCGAAAACTGATGCATACAACAAAATAAGGACGTTAAGTAAGCTTATTTGTGTGTGCCTGTAATATATACAAGTACCTCGAAAGTAGCCGCTGAGGGAGCACTTTTAAGTGGTGAAACAGAAACTCTTTGATGCTAATTCTTCAGATATATTTGTGGAAGTAGCGTGAGTGAGGGAGAGACTTGGATAAGAAAGAGTGAAGTGCCTTCAGGGGTTGAAGAGGGTGTGCGTGCGTGTGTGTGTGTGTGTGTGTAGAGAGAGAGAGAGAGCATGAGAAAGAAATTTCTACTCGGTTTTCTTGTTGGTCGAAGAAATTTCAACGCATGTTCTAGCTATGAGTGAAGTGTATTGAGTGATTGAAATAGGGTGTGTCATTTATAGGAGGGATCCTAATCGTTGATAAGGCCACTTTTAGAAGAAACTTTGGTCTTAAATAAGTCCCATCAGATGTTATTAATGACCGTTTTTAATTATATCCATATTTAATTTTTGATAAAAAGAGAATAAGAGGAGAGATTTGTGAGGATGATTTGTATATGACTAAGTGCAGAGAGATTTGATATGGGTAAATTTGAAAAATTTTATACATTTCAGATATATTTAATAACTTAATTAACAATTGTTGACACGTGAGAATTAGTTAAATGAATATGTAATAAAGATCAGAGTAGTAAGTAACAATTTTGGTGTATAAGGGTTTAATGCAATTTTTCTTTTGTCCCGTTCATTTCTCTCTCAATCATCTTCTCTGTGAATAAGGATATGTTTTGAAGCCTTACCGACAATTTGTAATAGAGAAAGAGGAAGATGAAGGCGATATCTTCTGAATGTAGGGTTTAAAAAACGACGACAGACCCATGCTCTCAATGTCTAAGAATTTCTTTGCTGATAAAATACAAGAATGTTAAGTATAAAACCCTTCTTTTAATCCCAATAGCTTAAATCTTTACAGAATACTAAGCAAGGTAGGATCCTAGAGCAACTTATTTCAATCTATCATGATTATAGAATTCTTGCTTCAAGCGAAACTATAATATTATATCCGAAGTTCCCATAATAAGTTGTAAGACATAGTTTACAAATTAAGTCATACATATGGCAATATACAATTATCAACACATAGTAACAAAAAAGGTTATATGGAGATATATCAGGGTATTTAAGCCTTAGAAACTCTCCCCAATATTCTGGTATGGGAACTATCACCTGAAAGATGTTAAATTGATAGAATAAGACAAAAGTCTCATCAACCAACAATCTATTTCATTGGGCATACGATTAAGTGCCCATGAAGTGTCAGGTGGGATAATTTCAATAAAATATCACAGGGTTACCAAATAAATATTCACGCACATATTTATCAATGTACAATATCATGATTTCATGCTAGCCTCAACACAAATTTGTAGAGGAAATCATTAGAGACATTTCTTATTTTTCTAGTTTTTCCCTTATTCTTCTATAACCTTGTTTCCTTGGACTAAACTCATAGGCTAATACTAATCAAATGATGTGGATTGACCAAGTATCACAAAGCACAAGACCGGACCATGGGTTCCCCCGTTTCACATCACAGGGTCTCATAAGCCCTTATCACAACGGGCATAGAATCGTCTGGATTTCAGCACTGAAGTCCTCCAACCTTATTTCCTATTTAAGCATGCTAGACATTCACCCCTTATCCTCCTTGAACATCCTCTTATCAAATCAACATCCACCAACTCCCTCTCATATCAATGTGATAATATAACACAATGATTGTCACACATCATTGTCAATTTGCAAATTGTTTATAACATTTTATAATCTTATAAATCCAAAAATATTACTGATCTTTCTTTATAAAAATATATATCCCACAAGACAATTTAACAAACCTATTCCATAGTTTACACATAATCAATAACAATTTATAATCAAAACACTCATAAACAAATCACAAGTATGCATAACAAGAGGAGAGTGGTTACCTGGCACTAGAAGGAAATATTATAACAATAATAAGCCGTACTTAACACTGACAATTTCTAAAATTTTAGTCTACACAATTAAATATGATCAAACATTAGTTTATTTCTTTAATACCGTTCTCATATGTTTTAATTTATTAAAATATCCAAATATTTACAAAAATCCTCAAACATCTTAATCTCTTCCAAATCTTTAAATAAACTATTTAATCTATCAAAATCTGCTATTTCCCCCCATATCCTTTAATAAAATATTTAACTTAAATCAAAATATTAAAAAATGTATACAAAAATTAATTTCTAAAATGCCTTAGATATCCAATAAATAAATTTAACTATATAGAAAAGGATTATATAAGTATATCTATTATTACATAATCTTCTATAAATAAAACTCCAACTATACAAAAATTTAAATATTAAAATATTCTCTAACCGACATGGTATTACTACTATTAGATAGAAAAAAAATATTTAGAACAACTTTTATAAAAGAACTATATTGAAAATAAATTATTTTATTTACCTAAATAATCTTAAAAGTAGAACCTTTGAACTAGAAAATTTCTTTAAGCTTCCTTCCTTTCTCCCTCCCTCTCTCTTCCCTTTGCCCTCTCTCTTTCTACGGCGTGCTTGACCTGTGTGTGTAAATTATGTGTGTGGTATATATAACATCCCGTCCACCGCCACTGCTAATCCCATGTGATGCATGCGTATCTTTTTTTCGAATATTTAGTTTTATATCCAAAATAAATAAATTATTTAATGAATGGTTCCATGAAGGAAAATATTTAATGAGAGGTCCCAATTGACAACATGAGGTCCTTGTATTGACAACAGCATGCGCTATGTTGACAACACCTTATGTTGTCCATGTGACCTCTCATTAAATATTTTCCTCCATGAGACCATTTCTTAAATAACTTGCTTATTTGGGACCTAAGACTAAATTGCTTTTTTTTTTTTTAAATCTTGCAGGTTGAAGGTGGTAGAAGGTTTTAGAAAGAGTAAAGGACCAAATGACAATAAAAGCCCCCCAAGTTTTCAGAAAATTACAGTATGCTCTCTTTTTAAAAAAAAAAATCTTAAAAATTAAGATATTACATTAAGAGAACAAAAGATAAGAAAATATGGTAATCCTACATAAGGGCAAAGAACAAAAGAGCTGAAAATGGAAGGTTGGGGGAAGAATTGAAAAGCCTTACTACTGTGTGTAATGTCAAGATTCATCCAAAAAGCAATGTGTTAAAAGTCTCACATTTTAACAAAAAGACTAAATAAGCCTCACATTTTAACAAGAAGACTAAGGTTTCACGATGTTTATGGTCCAACCGGATAGGTTGGTGAAATTAGTGACTAATAATTGAATAAATATTAGAGTATATATACGGTTTTTTAAATTTATATTTTAAAAAAAATAATTTTAATTTTTTAATTTTAACGCCGTTAGTTTTATTTAATAGAAAATACCGATACAACAAATTATATACATTTAAATACTTACCATATATGCTTAAACCTTAACTCTTAAAAATTATCATTTTTATATTTTTAAACTTGTTTTATTAGTATTTAATTATAAAATCATTATCTAAATTTGTCGAACTATCATTTTCTGTTTAATTAGATTAACGATGTTAAAATTATATTTTTTTAAATTTAAAGCATTAAAAATCAAACTTCGGATAATGCACAGACACTATAGACTTACATAAAAATAATATTATATTCATATTTGCCAGACGTGATTTTAGGGTTCTCTTGGCCTCTATTTTATAAGGGGCACTAAAAACTTGTCAAAATTTTTTAATATTGTCATTTCCTTTTTTGTCCCCAACGATTATTGGTTTGTTTATTCTTAATTTCTCTCCCTCACACATTTTTTGAAAAATTTCTGAAAAATAAGTTACATTTTTTTCACTTATTTATTGTCTTTAATAAAATATTGACCAATTTTTAAATTTACATAATATAGTTATTTGTATGTAGACGGGGAGTATATTTACAAGAGCTTATATATAACTTTAAAATCTGAGTCTTTTCTCCTCTTTCAGGTAAAAAAAAAAAATCTTTTCTCCTCTTCACAAAACTCTGTATCGAAGAACGAAGGATATTTAACATGTAATTATATATGTGGCAGTACTTTTGCTGTGAGTCTGTGACCTGAGGAAAGTGGCGTCAAAACCAAACGTTCCCAAGTTTAAAAGTAGCCTTAACATATATTGAAGTAAAACTTATATGCTAAAGAATAGTTTTTATAGATTATGATATAAAATTTATATTTTAAAAAAGTGATTGTTTGGGAAATCTGTTAGGAGAAAGAAGTTACGGTTTCTGAGATATTTTACGGATTTCAAAATTTTTTATCTTGACTTACGTATTTGTTGGGAAAACGAGATTCTCAGACATGCACTATGTTTGGAAAGTTTTGTAGATGAGAAAGATGAAAGAGAAAGAAAGAAAAGTATGGAAGAGAAAATTTATTAGGAGAAAGGGTATACTTTGACAAGAAAATAGTTTTTTCAAAAACTAAATTTCAAATTGAGATTTTATATTCAAAATAGCTTTTTTAAAAAAATATAAGTACTTAGATAAAACTTAAATTTTTTAAAATAAAATTTAAATTTTAAAATTAAATCTAAATTTTGAGAAGTGAAACTAAATGTAAATTTTGAAAAATAAAATCAAATAAGATATAAGTGGCACTTAGCTTCCACCGGAATTAAAAGGTGCAACCTAACATTCAAGAATAGAAGTAGGAAAACAAGCGAGTAAAAGCCCAAAAAGTAATTAATGCGTGGGGGGATTAGGTGATTTCTATAATTGAAGACAGAAAATATGTCAGAACGCTCATGCGTAAAATTCATTTTAATGGATATAAATATGAAAATGGATATGGATATGGATATAAAAATGGAAATGGAAATGAGGTTTAAAAGTATGTTTGATATGTCATGGAAATGAGGTATGATTTTTAGATGAAAAGACCTAAAAACTCTTCTAAATTAAAAAATCTTTTTTTTAACTTTTAAAACTACCTAAATCAAATTAAAAAATTTTTAGAAAAATTTTTAGATGGAATTATCAACATAGAATTGAAAATCCAAACTTTTCATGTGGAAATGAAAATCTATGAGTTTGATGGAATTGACTTCTATGTGGAAGCCAATTCCATCATACCAAACATGCATAGATATGGAAATCAATTCCATTTCCATACCTCCAAATTCCATCAAACCAAACGGACCCTAAATGTCTCGTCTTTATTGCTTTCTCTTTTGGCGATAGACGCTGACCAGGCCAGGCTAGTGTGAGTGTGTGACTTTGACACTATCAAACAAATCATATGGGTGTGCAGCATTTTGGGAAGAAAAAGCTATGATGCCAAAAAAAAAAGTTATTTATTTCATAAAATGAGTGGTTGGATTCATGATGTGAAACTTCTTTTGGCCACTGTAGATAAAAAGTAGAAAAGTGTAGCTTTGGAAAGAAAAAAGTGGAGAAAGAGAGAGGTAGGCTGAAATAAATAACTTTTTTTTTTGGCATCAAGACTGCAAGCTAAACTGGATCTTGAAGTGGCCGGGGGACCAATGACATTTGCGTTTAAACGTTACAGTGTGTGTTTGAAAAGTCTGTTGAGATAAATGAATTTACAGATTTTAAGGTATTTTATAGATTTTAAGATGGTTTTATGGATTTTGAGATGGTTTTAATAAATTTCGAGATGTTTTTTTACAGATTTCGAGATGGTTTTATCTCGACTTACGTACACCATTTGAAAAACGGTGTTCCCAAACAAGCACGTAGTAAATTAAATTTGGCAGCCTTCAGACATATTCCACACTTCCACATTGTTGTGTCTTACCAATATGAATGAATACACACACATTCCACAGTATATTCTCAAACAGTACTCCCCCAATAATCATGTATAATTTTACTCTTCGTTTACTTTTATACAGTAAATTCAGTAAGGGTAAATTTAAAGAATTGCTAAATTTTAAGGTGTTAATGAGATTTAAAATTTAGATTAATTCCAATAAAATATTATGAAAATGATTTATAAATAATATAAAAAAGCATCTGCTACACGTAACAAGTAATTTAGAGCTTGTCTGCCTCTTTTTTTTTAAAATCTAGGTTTAGTTTTAAAACCTAGGTTTTGTCCAAGTACTCACATTTTTTATAAAAGCTATTTTGGATGCAAAACCTCAGTTTAAAACCTAGATTTTGAAAAATCTATTTTCTTGTCAAATCACACCATCTCTTCTAATAAATTTTCTCTTTCCTACTTTTCATTTCTTTCTCTTTCATCTTTCCTACATACTTTTTGACTCGAACTCAGTAAAAATCAATAATTTTTCAAACACAATTTTTTAAAATTTAGGTTTTACCTCAAAATTTATAAAAACTATTTTTAAATTTATTCTCTCAGGTTTTATCTAAAAATATTGTTAAAAGATTTTCCAAATCGAAGATAAAAGGTAGTGTGAAGGTACACGTAACACTATGTATTACGTACATAGTGTGAAGGTGCATAATCTTCACATGCAATATTACGTGGGAGTCCGAGGTCACGGTAGAATGACAATCCTACGTCACATGCAACGTAATGGCTATATGGTCAAATCTATTGGTTGTTGTACAGCTCAACAACACGTTTTACCATAGCCAAAGAAAAAAAAAAGGAGCTAACCAAAGAACACCTTAATTAAAACCTATCAATTTTAGGTTAAAAGTTAATAACTTTTTAATTTTATTCAAATTTAATGTATGAAATACCCAATAAGAAATGAAATTGAGTAAGATCTAGAATGAAGTGAGTAACGTTGTGGTGCCTATAATTCTATTTATTAGCCGGAGTGGAGATTTTTTTTACAAATTACAAATCATTTTATTAAATTTTTTATAAGAATGTATAAATTTATCTTTAATTTATTATTGTATCAACTTTTTTCTAATTAGGTATGTATATGTTAAATTTGGGTAAAATTAAAAGTTGTTAAATTTTACGGTAAAGTTGAACGAATCTTGGCCCCAAAACAGTTTATAGGCTCCGTTCATGCAATCATTGATGACTCTGTAATCTTTTTTGTGTTTACTATTAGTTTTGTATGATGCCATTTCTGTATCTATATGATTATGGTAAGGTTTGAGATTGTAATTCAACAGAGTGGTTGAACTACACAACCTTGGGATTCTCAGAAAACACTATCCTTTAAAATGACATCTTCAAGGAGCCTTTGGCAAAAACATTGGGCAATGTCTTTTTGAAGATATGAAGCAAATGATAATGGGTATACACGTTATCATATAAATTGAACTATTGAATATTCTTTGATCAAAATGAAGAGTGACCGATAAAAAGCAAAAGTATTAAGCTAAAAACAGTAGGTGGAGTTACTGGAATTCATATTGATCATTCCTATTGTTCAATGATTCCAAGGTAGACACAATATGTTAAGGGGCTCGTTTGATAACGCGGTAGAAAAGTACTTTTATACAAGTCGATGTAAATATGGTAACACAGTACTTTTTTTGCTGGGTACAATTTCATCTGTAAGAGACAATCATGTGTTGAGGTACTGATAAGCACAAAATAGTGTACAAACGTATCTTTAAATGGAATTTGTCATGTCTATGATTATTATGATTGTTAACAGAGGGGAAAATGAATTGTCCTTTTAGTAAAAAAATTATCTATAAAAGAAATGTTCGAAATTTTTTTGTTATTGAATTCAGTTTTAGGACGAAAGTGCCACTCCCCTGATACCTTACATAAGAAAAGGTATATAGTTATTTATAATTATCCGTTAAAATTTACCAATGATTAATGTTGCAAAGAGGCAAGGCAAGGCAAAAAAAAAAAAAAAGCAGCAAGTCATATGAATGAAAAAGGGTGAAATATACGTGTGCATTATTTTTCAAAAATAAATTACTCCTGACATTAATCATGCAAATTACTTAAAATGGTGAGATTTGTAAATGTACTGACTTTCTAATAATAACAACAATCTACTTAATATAATATACAATCTATATAAAAAAAGGCACACTTTGGACTCAGCTTAGATTTTGGTGTGATAAATTTCATATTGCCTTTTGTTTGAGCAAATTTTCATATATGCCTACAACGCATGACACAGCACTTCAAATCACATATGGACACTTCAAATTTTGTTGTCTCACCATGTCCATGTCCCATACACGAGTCAGTATTCAAGTTTTCTAGAACCTGGAAAGTAATACGAGTCCCTTGAGAAGATTCGTCTCGCAGTTCAACCTTATCAGTAAAATAACCATTACAAGTTGTTCATGTGATCTTTCTCAGCCTCTTATTACAAGTTGTTCATGTGATCTTTCTTAGCTTTCTTTCTCAGCCTCTTTCCGAAAACATTACTCATTATAAAAGAACACATACTCCCATTCAAACAAATGGATGAGGCATTACTACAAGAAATACTAAATAAAGATAATATTCACAATTAGTAATACATGACATAAATTTGAATAGTACTACCAACCCATGAGCATTGCTTAAACTGTAAACAAAATAGTGAAGGGTAACGCATCTTCCTTCTATCTGCTCTCTAGATGGTTATCTGGGCCGCTCTTTCTGATTGTGAGAATTGTAGTTATCTTCAATATGTCGGGTGAGAAGAGAGATTCCATAATGTGAGGCACTTGAGGCAGCATAATAAGATGTCACAGTGAGTTGAGCAAACTTTGGAAGCACATAACCTACAAATTCCACATACCAATAGGAAAAAGATTGAAGAACATGAGCGGACTGGCATTCATCAGAATCCATAAAAGAAATCATTTGTCATTTTCTGCATGGTTTCTGGATAACAATATCTTGGGCTAATAGTTAATGTCTGTTGTAAACTGTAATAGGTGCTAGAAATTAAACCCAATAAACAGGCATGTTCAAGCATTTACCTCCAAATGCAGCACCTGCACCCGAAAATATGATCAATGGAGGGAGCTGCAAACAAGGAAGGAATAAATCTGTTAGCTAAAGAATGTAAACAAGAAACATGGAAAATGTACTGAGCTAAGCGCAAATAACGAAAGACAAGAAGTTCAATGATAATACCATTCTAGACATCAACATTACAGCAAGGCCACTAAAGCTCAATATCTGTAAAGGAAACAAGTAAAAAAAAAGCATGCATACCCCAACAAGGAAAGGAAGCCACTTTGGTCCCTTTAGACGACTTTGTAGGTATGGGATCCCTGCAGTCAAAGATTAATACGCAATATCAGCAATATAGGATGTCTATAATAAAGTGAGCGGGAAACAGAACCGGTAATACCTGTATTAAAACCATGAACCGCACTAAGCATACCACCCATACCCGAGCCAGCCTAATCATGTCACAATAAATGAGAGAGAGTATACTTAGGAGCACAGCACTATTAACATAAGGCATCCTTTACTCACCACAGCAGTGGCATCATGCAAGACAGAAGTGATTGTCCATTCGGCTTTTTCCTGAATCCACATAATCACATAAACAGTTAACACTTGACAGAAATTTTTGACAAAGAAGATTCATCAGAATTTTGCAACGAGGATGGTAGACATACAGAATTAGGGTTTAGAAGGGAGAGACAGCGAGGACAGCGAGGGGAGCCAAGGCCAGGGTTGATGGTAGGATCATGGTGGAGATTGCCATTTCTTAGCTTTTCTTCATACACCTCTCGAGTTCCCATTATCTGGCTCACGACTGGGAATTGCCTACATACAAACCAGGTGAGAAAAGGTTAAAATTAAGATGAACATTTTTCCCTGAGAAAAATATATTATTGGAGTTGTGTAATTAATATTAGATTTCCTAACAAACTATTGCCGTCTGGACTATTTTCACACATCAGCCTTCAGTTCACTAAAACTATTTAACCTTTCCATTAAATAACTAAAACTTATTTTCCAGCCACCATCAAGGATGTTCAGTTTCTCTCTGTCAATTTTCATCATCTAACCTCCACTGTAGCTAAACAACATCACTTGTTATCTTCACCACACCCCAAAACACATAACGTCAAACCATGAAGCAAGCAAATGTCTATTTTACGGCCCTTGTAATATTAGCCATGGTTTTTCTGCACAGGTATTAGGTTAACAATTGTCTACTGTTAATATTCATGCACACCCACCCCCCCAGGCCATGGGTGGAAACAGGCCGGCTTCACCCTAAATAAATCATGCCTATTTTGCAACAAGTGGTCTATGCCTTGCTACAGGCCTGTTTGACTCCCTGAGCCTGATCTGAACTATATTTGACTTGGTCATAAGCCTGTTAATCTGTAAAACAAGGCTAAATCTCAATAGGCTAAAAATAGTTATAAAATTATAAAAATAAATTAAAATCATCTAAAATACATCAAAAAAATGTTATAATCTAATTAATCAACAAGAGAGTGTGTTTGGTAACTCCGTTGGGAGAAAGCAGTTTATGGATTTCTAGATGGTTTTACAGATTTCTAGATGGTTTTTATGCATTTCGAGATGGTTTTTACGGATTTTGAGATGGTTTTGTCTCGGCTTACGTGTACCATTTTGGGAACGAAGTTCCCAAAAAAGCACCGAAACTAGAATGACATAAATCAAAAAAAATCAACGACATTGTTTCACTCTCAAACGAAGATGACATCAACTAGAATTGAAATACAAAGCTCTCATCTTTGTGCACATGAACAATTCAAGAGTTGGCCTACTAATACCAAAAGAGAAACTAAGTTCGTGAGACATGAGAACTGTAATATAAAACAAATTTAAGAGTTGGTCTAATAATACCAAAAAGAGAAACTAAGTTGGTGAGACATGAGAACTGTAATATAAAACAAGTTTTACTAAACAGCCATAACATTCTCCATGATCAGTGTGTTTAGACTATAAAATCAGTAAAAAGAATGTTAACTAATGACTTTGTTTCTGAATCTAGGCTTGTGCTGGATCCTATTGCTAGAGAGGATAAGTTTTTTAAAAAAAAATTAGACTTAATCATCTAATTATTTGTACTCTGAAATTTCTAAAGAAATGCATTATTGATTTAAACTTGGGAAATAAATATATTTGGTTGAAATCAAAATCGAACCAAAATTATAAATTTTGACATCCTGATGATAATAAAACCCAGCCTTGTGTTTATTTCATTTGGAGAATCCCTAGTAAACCTGTAGCACAAATTTCAGGTCGATCCACAAATAAGAGCAGATTTACCTATCATTCGCGTGCGCGCGCACGTAAAATATAAAAGTAGATTTACTTATGCGTTAGTTTATTTTAGCACCTGAGTGCAAGCATTAGCAATTTCGCATCTTAAATTTAAAGTGACTAAACAAACAGTGCTCTATTGAGTGAACACTTGTGTGCGTTCAAACAGAGAACCCAGATGGTCTCCGTCGATGTTGGAGAGAGACAGAGACAAAGCAGCAGCTTTAGGAAGCATGGTTCCTGGTTGAAACGAGATGGATATACAAGGTTTAGCAAAAGATGAGGGGAAGATAAGCAGAGGAGGAATGCAGAGAAGTGCAGATGCGGATTAAATAGAAGAAAGGGAATGCTTTGTATGTGGACCAACTACCCCAATAAGTGACATATAGAGAAAATAGCCATGTTTCCCCCATGTTCAAGCTAACCAATTTCAAAATGAAGCAGAAAAGAACAGCAAGCTTAAAAAAGGAATGTATAAGATCAAGCAAAAAGAATTGTACAGTGGCAGATCAAATCCGAGATCATCAATGACCAAGAAGAAAAGCAATCCCTCTCCTCCTTACGATCTCCCCACATCAAACAATCACAATCATCTATATTTCCTAGAAAACATTAAGCTTAACCTTCCACTAACAGCAATAGAACCAGGTACACACACACACACACACACATCTACAGCAACACAACAAGCTTGGTGAGTGAATGAAATAGATTGGAGAACGGTACCTTCAAGGTTTCTCTCAGCTTCTTCTGTGGAGTTCAGTGATGATGGTGGAGATTGGAGAACGGAGGTCAGTGATGGACAGACGGCGAGTTGAAGGTCAATGAGCGATGACGAGTCCGCGAGACGACGATGGTGAAGATTGAAGAATGGGGGTCGAAGCCTTGGAGGAACCGTGATTTGAAGATAAGTGGCGGCAAGGGCGAGTCTGCAAGGGAAGATTCAGGAGGTTAAAAGCAAATGGGTGATATAGAGATGAAAGACTCAAGCTGTGTTTGGTTTGATGAGAGGGAATGGGAGGGGAGGGAGGATATGGGAAGGTTTAATGTTACCTTATTTGGTTATGTTGGAAGGGAAGGAAATAAATGGGTTTTTCATGATTTTGTGTTTGGTTCAAAAGAGGAAGTTTACCATTATGCCCTCATATATTAGTTCATATTTTTTACTTCTATGAAATACAAATTAATTTACACCTTATTTTAAATTATATAATTTATTAAGCCCACTCTCATCTTATTGATGACTCTCTAATTTTGAGTATATTTGCGATATATTTTGGACATATGTAGAGAGTTATCAGTATAATTTTAAAAGATTTTACAAGTTTAAAATAATAAATCAATAAAGTACAACATTATCTTGGGGATTTATTGTAATCAGATTAGATAATAATAATTTAAAGCTTTTAGAAATAAAAAATAAAAACTCATACTGAAAATATCTTTTTTATCTAATTAATACAGTAATATATTTTAAAAATAAAATTAACAAATTTCATCTTAGCATATCGAATTATTACATGACCCATGTCAACATGCAAGTAACAAATTTCTCTTAAGACCCATTAAATTCCTATGTAATTTTACTTTCAATAAAAGGGTATGCAAAAGTCAATAATATTCAAAGATATTTTTGTGACACTATTCACTCACCTATTCTGCTCCCAACATATAATTCTTCTCTAACATTTAGCTTCCAACTTATCTTTTTCTTCCTCTCTTGACAATAACATGAATCCCACCTCAATCAATTCAATTCTGCCCCCCTTTTATAATAGCAAGTAACTCCTCCCCCGAGTATCTTGTAGAAAAATAACATATAAACATACTGAATCCACAATATCATCCAAATCAGATTTCAATTCAACTTATCAGCAGATATTTCTCACTCATCTTTACAAAATTAGTGGTAATTTCCTTTCTCAAATATTCCAAAACTCAAACCAATAAGTAACAATAACAACAACTACACAATCTTGCCTTTCTCCTTTACAAAAACAGGGCAAGGAAAAGAAAATCATGAATCTTGATTGTTTTATTACTACTCACATCTTCGGGGCCTTTAAACACATCTTAAGTGTGGTTTAGAAGTTTAAATTCACTTGTTCATATTAAAGTACCTTAAAACAGTGGCCATTTCCATTAACTCCACCTTCTAAAAGCTTAGCCCAACCAGGACTTGTCTTCAAACATCAAAACCACACTTACGTATAATATTTCATCAACACTTGGCCCATTTAACTCGTTTTAATATTAAACAACATTCTTCATAGAGTCTGGAAAGTTTCCAGCTTCAAATATTATTCTTAACCACTCCAAACCGCTCCTCTTTTGAATATAGAAGCTACCGGCTTCAAGAATGTTGGTTCATGCATCCCATGGCTTCCAACAACAACCATACACAGCCTTTAGTCTCAAAATTTTATCACACAAACTCACGCATATATCTTGTCTAAAACACAAGCTTTTCACATTGGTAACCACCAATACGAATGCTTTTCACCTAAATTTAAACACTGTTTCAATTTTCCAGCAGAATTAATACCCACGTACACGCAGCCACAAGCAATCACTCAAAACACAAGCCATAGGTTCAGATTCAACAGCAAGGAAGGAATAAATCATACAATAAAATTTTCAACACAAATATTCTTACTGTTCATCTTATTGGTACATCTTTCTCAGAAACGAGCTTAGGTGGTCAGAACAATGACGCTCACACACATACAGATTCCAAAATCGGAGAAAAATCACACACGCAGATCTCGATTTAGTTCAAAGAAGTTTTACCCTTACACATACGGTGGATTAATCGGCTATTTCTTTCTCAAATCCAGTCTCGGTCACTCCCCTTAAACCCCAAACGACAGATAGCGATGAATATGAGAATGAAGTGAGGTCTAGAGGCTAACCTTAATCGAAATCCATCGTTGCATATGGAGTCTTGGCCTTCCTTCTCCAGCAACGCTCTCCACCTCTCCGGTGCCCTCTGTATCTCTGCGCAATTGCTCTGGTTTTGTCGAAGAAAGATGAGGAGTGGAAAGGAGACCGTGGGAAAAAGTGTGCCTTGCACGTGTGGAATGTGTGAAAGGCATGAAGAGACCAATTTGCCCTTCTAATATTCCTTCAATTTCCAGATGGTCCTTTTTATTTTAATAAAAATCCTAAAAATTTCCAAAATTTAAATCCATCTGGGCATTGTCTTTGTCAATTTGACTCCCCCTCCATAGAAATATTTTCTCAAAAACTCTTGAGCTAAAATTCATCCACCTACTATTTTTCTGGAATTTTCTCAAAAATAGGCAATAACTTCTCAAAAATAGCTTCTGACTCAATAACTTATTTTTTTTAATTAACATTACTTTCTAAATAGCTTCTCAGCGTCTCAATTATATCTTACAAACTCTAGTAAAAATTTTGGGATGTTACATTAAACATTCTGTCAAACATGAAATGCTTCTTGGCAAGCAGAGTTAAATGAAACAGACCTTCTAAACAACTAGTCATACACCTAAGCTTTTATCAGCTCTGACCTGTATAGGCTAAATGCAAGTTAGATCATAGGCCCAGGATAAGATCTCAATCCGTGGGCCACTTCGCACTGCGTTACCCTAGCACCAGCCGTCATCTCGATCTTCTCTTTCTCAGCGTCATCGTCTTCGGGTTCGCTTTCGCTGCTCTGCCTCAGTTGAGCCGATCGCTCTTTGCACTTCCCTCCATTTCCCTTCGCTCCTCTTTCACTATTTCACACACTCTTCACTCCTACAGAAAAAGCATATCGTGATTTAACTTTGTCATTTTTCAAGTTGTCGATCCCACTCCCATCCCTCTCAGGATCTCACATCTGAGTTCGAACAGCTTGCACCTTCCACAAGCTTCCATTTGCTTCCCCCAACAGGTTTTCCTTTCACTCTCTCTTCTATTTTCATCTGTCACATTCCGTGTTTGTTTGATAATCGTTATTGATAGATAGGGTTTTTTTCATGCCGTTCATTTGTTTGACCAAATGTCTCTAAAGAAATTTGTCTCCAAAAGCTGCATTTCCTCCTTGTGTGCTTGTGCTTGTTTAGTCTGCTATGCACAATAAGATAAGCTTAACTTTTTCTGTTTCTTCTTTCTTTCTTTTTTGTGCTTCCGGGATTGCTTGATTGCATGGAATGGCAGCTACAATTATTTGATGAAATTCCCATACTAGAAATTGAAGTTATTGTTATCTCCATGTTTTTAAATTGCAGTAATAATGTAGATGTCAAAAATTGCAGCAATGATATTAAATTGGCTTATGGGGAAGCATGCTGCTGACATGAGATATATAGCTGTTTTGATATTTTTCCTTCTTAATTGTCCCTTGATATGTCTTTCCGATGCGTGTTTCCGAAAGCAGTGGAGCACGAGAAGAAAACCAAAATCTTGTTGACGTTTCTGCTATTTCTCTTTCCTCAGTAAATGGGAAATCCGAGGGAACACAAACGAAACCGAGCTTCGAATCCTTCTCTTTCACCCTTCAGTTGAATTAGCTCCAGATTTTCTCCTTCACACTCACGTAACAAATGTCTCAACTTTATCTTTTAAAATTACAAACTGAATTTTTTTTTTCACCTGGGTTTCATGTTGTCTTTATTTGGGATTTTTTGTTGCTTAATTTGAATAATCCCGTATTGTGTTAATGTTCCGTTTTGAGCTAATTGGTTTGATGTGTCAAAAATCTTATTATTTTAAGTCGTTCTGTTGCATCTATGAGATAGATGCAATGCTGATTTGAAGAGTGCTGTTATAGAATATAGATTGTCCTTGATTAGGTTTTATAACTTTAAGTAGTTGGGTTCTATTGGAAGACTTTCTTAAATTGTCTTTCCTGTTTGATACAGTGCCCCTTGGATAAAGTTCTAGATTTGGTCCACTGTGTAATTTTATGCATTTTTAGAAGGGCAATTTCTCAAATGACTGATGCTAGGTTTATGCAGTTTCTCTTTACTGTCAATGTTGAGAAATTTAAGGCAGAAGCCCATGAAATAAATGATAAGAAATTTTTGGCAATGGTTCTCCTATTAAATGGGCTGCTGTTACCTGTTCAAAATTCGCCTATTTAACTCCAGTCTATTTAAAAGATGTTAAATGGGTTGATGTAGCCCGTACCCATGAAACAATTAACAGGCGGGTGATGGGCTGGGTGTCACGGGGCCATTACTCTCTCCCCCACAATACCACTTGTCACGGGGCCATTACCCTCTCCCCCAAAAGAGCTCTTATGAGGGTGTGCAGCGCACCCGTTTATATAGCCCAGCACCCTCTCGAGCCTCTCCGATGTGGGATTTTGACATTCTCCCCTAGCCAATTCGCGAGCGACCTCGCCGCGGGGCCCACCGGCAACCTTGCCGGCGTCCGGAGGGTCCACCAGAGACCGAAGGCTCAACGCTGGCTCTGATACCACTTGTCACGGGGCCATTACTCTCTCCCCCACAATACCACTTGTCACGGGGCCATTACCCTCTCCCCCAAAAGAGCTCTTATGAGGGTGTGCAGCGCACCCGTTTATATAGCCCAGCACCCTCTCGAGCCTCTCCGATGTGGGATTTTGACATTCTCCCCTAGCCAATTCGCGAGCGACCTCGCCGCGGGGCCCACCGGCAACCTTGCCGGCGTCCGGAGGGTCCACCAGAGACCGAAGGCTCAACGCTGGCTCTGATACCACTTGTCACGGGGCCATTACTCTCTCCCCCACAATACCACTTGTCACGGGGCCATTACCCTCTCCCCCAAAAGAGCTCTTATGAGGGTGTGCAGCGCACCCGTTTATATAGCCCAGCACCCTCTCGAGCCTCTCCGATGTGGGATTTTGACATTCTCCCCTAGCCAATTCGCGAGCGACCTCGCCGCGGGGCCCACCGGCAACCTTGCCGGCGTCCGGAGGGTCCACCAGAGACCGAAGGCTCAACGCTGGCTCTGATACCACTTGTCACGGGGCCATTACTCTCTCCCCCACAATACCACTTGTCACGGGGCCATTACCCTCTCCCCCAAAAGAGCTCTTATGAGGGTGTGCAGCGCACCCGTTTATATAGCCCAGCACCCTCCTGAGCCTCTCCGATGTGGGATTTTGACATGGGGCACAGGCTGCCCAACCTGCCCGTTGCTCTCCTCTAAATTTGAATATTCAAATTTGTGTAAACTCATTCTTGTGTATGACCTTATAGGCTCATATAATGTTTGTAGAAGGCCCAAAGTATCATTTGGCTCACAAGTCATAAGTAATTTCTAACAAGACATATTAAAACTACCCAAATTATATGAAAATTAGTGATCCAATATAACTTGTCTTATAACTTGTCTAACAAGGCATTGAGAAATTACTTACTGCTAGACCATACTTTCTTGATTTTTGAATAGACTAACAAGACAAATGAAACTCATTTCATTTGAGCACGATCATGCATTTCTCAGCATCATTTACTGATGGTACAAAGATATCTCTGTTAGCCTTTAGGATTTCATATATTTCATCACATTTTCCTGGAGTTTAATACACATTTTGATATATTTGTGCATATTTTTTATACTAAAGATAGAAAAATGTGCATTTGTTTTTTATTGCTCATTCCTGTTCAATTGTGCATATTTTGATCATAGTCCTAGTTAGCTTATGTTTATAATATTAATCATTTGCTTAACTCTCAAGTGATTGCAACCATTCTACTAAGCTTTGGGAGACATGGAATGATGAAAGTATTATATATATGATGACATTTACATTAGGAAAAAGAAAAATAGAGAAGTACAAAGGCCTAGGTGCCTGAACCAGCTCCTCGGCCATGATTGATGGAGAGTAGTAACAGAAACGGGAATTAGAGAGCACAAGCGCCTAGGTGCCCCATCAGAAAACAAACTTAGCGTTTTACTAAGTGAGAATTTTTGGGGAGTCATAATTCCCTCCATTCTACCTAGAGCCGATGTTCTGCATTTTCCTAGAGATTTTTCAGAGAGATCTACTGGGGTTTGGGTTTTGGAAGATTTGGAGCAAGGGATTGAGATTTGGAGCTTTATCTTCTTAGACACTTGTTAAAGCTCTTACAACTATTCTTTGAATTCTAGACTAACAACATTTACTCATTAAGAGTATTTGTAAGAGGAAGTTATTTTAATGTTATGAAATACACGGGAGAGAAATAATCCTAGGCTCCAAAAATCATCCTTGAAATCAATGAATCAATTAAATTTCTTATTCTGTAGTTTTAGGAATTAGTTTTCAAACTCACTATTTCATATCAAATCTATGTTTGGTTCAACTTAATGAATGCACCTAGCATTTTGTTTTGTTGAGATTTTTTAAACAAAGCCCTATGGGAACGATACTTTTTCATCACTTTATTACTTTGCGACCCTTGCACCTGTGGAGCGAACAATCTCTCTCAAAATGAGAGGAACAGATTCCATTTTGACCACTCATTTTCTTCGACATGAATCCTACTATATATGCTCAATTGTAACCTTTATGATTACTTCGTTAAAAGAGGCTTTTGAAAATGTCAAAACACTCTTTCTCATACAATGTCTGTCCGCGGCCTTAGTCTCTAACATGTGCCTATAATTTTGACTTGCATTTCCATGCATGATCATCAATTGAAATCATACTAGTCTTAATTTATTACTGCTTTCACAATAATAATTAACTAGTGACATCTAGAACAATTCCTTTAACTTTTCATGGATACTTGTTATAAAGAAAACATGCAAAACGTACGATATCATTAATATTTAATAAAACTGCTTTTATTTAATTAAATGTAACATCTTCATCTAATTGCTGATTGGCCTAGAACACAGTCTCTAACAAGAACATGGGTACGTACAAGCGATTTGGTGATTGGGCTAATCGTTTTACTATATATTGCTGGCTTTTATTTATGTTGACGCAGCTGAAACGAAAGTGTTTTCTCACCGAGTGCTTCATGGCTTGACTTGTTTCTGATGCTTTGGTGTTTTCTGCTTTCTTTAGCTCTTGTTTTCATGTACTATCTCTTATAGTGTATAAACATAATACCTTTGATGATAAGAGAATAGATTTAGGGGCAAATGCCCTTTAAGAAAAATGTCAAAATGAAAACAAAAAAAAAATTGTCAAGATTCATCTCATCAATGGACAGGACGTCTTAAAATGTTTGTTTAATTTGATCCCATTGAATAAAAATTGTTCCCATTAACTTTTAATGATTTTTAATTTTTACAATAACAACAATCCAGTGTAAATATTTTAAATTTTCTAAACAATCTTTAATTATTAAAGATTTCTTGGAAAACAGTAAGTAATTAAAATGCAATGACTCCCAAATATACTAAAAATTCCACGATTGCTCCAAAATATGGGGAGGCATTACAAACTAACTCTCCCAAAAAGGCTTCGAAAAATTGAGTTTCTGTAATCGAAAACATATTTAGTTCTTTTATTTTTTTCATGACGATAAATTTTTACATTTATTCAAAGCATGAAAGGTTGATTTACATTGGTATTGGCCAAATGAAAAGATCTGTTCGCATTTGTCGAGAGAATGTAAATTTGTTGTAGCCTGAAGGTAATAGAGTTTAGAAATTATAATGCAAACACAAGATATTACGAGTGCATAAATTTAAATAAACAATATGTAAATTAAATTTAAAACTGTAGTATTTTATTGCAAATTATGGCACACAGATAATTGGGTACATGAAATAAATGAAGTAAAATAAATAAATAAATGAAGTAAAATTTCCTGTTACATTATGCAAATTTCATTCTCCAGTTGATTAATCAACGGGGGATTTACCCCAATTCTCTCAATAATTATTAAGATTTTATTATTACTACTATTACTATTGATTATTTATTATTACTACTACTCTAAAACGAGATAATCTTATTTACATATTTACTTCAGTTTACTTAAAAATATTTCTCTACTGCATTCTCAAACAAACGGGTAAGAAAAAGCTATGGTGCAGGGAAAAGTTACTTATTTCATAAAATGAGTGTTTAGATTCATGGTTTAGTGGAAGTCCTTCGGGCTAAAAAGCCGCTGTAGACAAAAAAGTAGAAAAGTGTGGTTTTTGTAAGAAAAAGGTGGAGAGAGAGGTACGATAAAAATATGTGGGCCCTATATTAAAAAAAAAAGATAAAAATTAAACAAGAAAAAAATTGGTCATATATTATGAGAAAAAATAAAAATTACAAAAAAAATCTAATAATTTTTATATTTATAAAACTATCTATTTAAAAAATTAAATAATAAATTTTAGGCAAAATTAAAATAAGCTTTTTGTAAATCACTATTTATTAAATACAAATATAATCAGATTTATATTATTTTAAGTTATTTTTCAATCACAGAATACTTATTTAAATAATTTTTAACTCCATAAAAAGTCACTTATGTTACTTCAATCAAAACGTTTCCATTTATTATGTGAAGCTTTTCATTACGTATGTCCCAACTAATTATATTATATTATTAGTTAGTAGAACAATTATATGATCCAATTAATTATATGATATTAACAGTTAGTTGAAAGAATTTTCTTTTTTGTGATATTTAATTACATATATTTTCATTTACTTCATTTTTATTTTTATCATTGTATTTATCTTCAAAATTATCCACAAATAGATAAAATAAAATATATATGAATTTGTAGTATTTAATGAGATTTATGTCCATTTACATAATTTACAAAAAAAAATTACTTCTCCAACGTTTACTTAAACGGTTTCTTCTTTTAAAAATGTCATTTTCTTAACATTAATCTAAATATAAATTACGTTACACTTTTAACTTCTACTCAAAATTCCTTTTCCAAAATAACTTTTACAAAAAAAGTAACTTCTTCTACCACTTATCTAAACGGACCTATAGTTTTATAACAAAGTAGATAAATACCCATAAAAAAATTTTAATCCTGAAAATTATGATTTGGATTGAAAATCATGATTTTTCAAAAGCTATTTTTTAAAATATATTATTTAAAATCACTTTTATCACATTTTATATAGAAGTTATTCTCTATAAACTTATCCACACACACACAACTTATGCTAAACGATGATTTGTATTTTTATCAAAAGATCAATCATCACATAAACATGATTTTTAAGTGGCGTATCTGACCACGGCGCTTTCGAACCCAGTCATCTCCAAGGACATTCCGAAGACCTGAGTCTTTGACCTTTTTCACAATGTAATAAATATTGTTCATAAAAAATATATACTGCATTGCACTGTCTTCATAGATTCTAGATTTCTCCTGAAGATTATACTCAAGCTCTGACATTGATAACAGCATTCTCCGATGTAAGGGGGACATGGTCTCCAAATGAGAACTGTCACCGCCATGAATGTTTTGAAATCGATCAAGATCCTCCTCACTTACTTCTAAAAGTGAGTCCAGAGAGTCACCATAATCCATTAGCAACTTCATGTAGTTCATCACATAACGTGGCATTGGATGAAGACCCCCTGTTAAGACTGGCCTTTTGGAAGTCTCATTACGAACAGCATTCTCAAACTCAGCAAATGAACCTTTAGCTGCCTCACCGAGTACAGCGAGCAATCCTTTGGCCTCACTCATCACAAACTCATCTGAAATCAAAGCCTCCAGGTCAGGGAACACATCCCTCAAAGCCTCATACATATCTAATATCCTGAACAACTTCTCCGGTGCTCTTCGAATAATCGCAACGGCCTCACCAAAATTCAACAACTGCATAATACACCCTTTTGCAGTCTCGTTGAAACAGGCCTCACTGTATTCTTCGAATATACTATCACATAGCCTCTTCTCGCCGGTGAGGAGCACCCTAACAACGATTTTAACAGCGTATATCCATTTCTTCATTTTCTCGTCCAGCAAGTCCCACTGAATCCTCTGAACCTCTTCGATACTCAGTCTCTCAACACCCAGGATAGCCTAGCACTCATCCACGGCGTCACGACAAATATTCCTATAAACATGAAGGCACTCCCTTTCGTAGCCAGATACGCCAATACGCTAAATTCAACGAGCTCACCGATTAATGATGTGGACTGGCTAGATACTATAGAGCACAATACCGAACTATGGTTTTCCCTTTTCACATTGTAGGGGGCTTATGAAGCCCTTATCACAACGGGCATAGAATCATTCAGATTTTAGCATGGAAGTCTTTCAACCTTATTTTCCCTTTAAGCATGTTAAATATTCACTCCCTTATTCTCCCTGAATAGTCTCTCATCAAATCAACATCCACCAACTCCCTCTCGTATCAATTTGATAATATAACACAATGATTGTCACATATCACCGTCAATTTGCAATTGTTTATAACATTTTATAATCTCATAAATCCAAAAATATTACTAATCATTTATTTATAAAAATGTATATCCAAGAAGACAATTTAACAGATCTATTCCATAGTTTACACATAATCAACAACAATTTATAATCAAAATACTCACAAACAAATCACAAGTATGTACAACAAGAGGAGAGTGATTACCTGACACCAGTATAACAATAATAAGCCTGTACTCAACACTGACAATTTCTACAATTTAGTCCACACAATTAAATATTATTAAATATTAGTTTATTTCTTTAATACTGTTCTCATATGTTTTAATTTATTAAGATCTCCAAATATTTGCAAAAATCCTCAAACATCTTAATCTCTTACTAATCTTTAAATAAACTATTTAATCTATCAAAATCTGCTATTACCCCCAATATCCTTTAATAAAATATTTAACTTAAATCAAAATATTAAAAATTTATACAAAAATCAATTTCTAAAATGCCTCATACATCCAATAAATAAATTTAACTATATAGAAAAGGATTATACAAGTATATCTATTATTAAATAGTCTTCTATAAATAAAACTCAAATTATACAAAAATTTAAATATTAAAATATTCTCTAACCAACATGGTATTACTATCATTAGATAGAAAAATATTTAGAACAACTTTTATAAAAGAACTATATTAAAAATAAATCTTTTACTTATCTAAATAATCCTAAAAGTAGAATCTTTGAACTAAAAAATTTCTTTGAGCTTCCTTTCTTTCTCTCTGCCTCTCTCAACCCTCTGCCTCTCTCTTTCTCCGGCGTGCTTGGCCTGTGTGTGTATGAATTATGTGTGTGGTATATATAACACCCCCTCCGCCACTGCTAATCCCATGTGATGTTGTAGCACCGAGAATATGGGTTGAGTCCACGGGTTGAACCCGTCAACCCGCAGGCTTATGTGGGTTCGGGCTGCTAAATTAGTAGCCCATCAAAAGTCGGGCCGCACAGGCCCGAACCAGATTTGCCACGGGTTAATACGGGGCTAGCCCTTTTTTTAAAAAAAAATTTAAAACAAAAGGATCATGAGTGCTAAAGACCTGAGACTGAGAAGCTGATGAGACTAGTCTGAATATCACACATCACTGTTGCTGACCCACTTCCTCACCCATCACCTCAGTGGCTCAGTGGCTAAACGCTCTCAGGTCTCAACCTCCCATTCAGTCGAGTCGCCGATAGCGCCGTAAACCTAGTCCTCTTCTTCTCCTCTCCCAAAATCTGAAGACGCAATGAGATTTAGTGGTCGTCTATCGTCTTCTCACTCCGTCCGTCCGTCGTAGCTTAGTAGCTCATCCACGCCG